>PVIC010044327.1:0-15066 GCA_004025085.1 Thryonomys swinderianus
GAGCTCAAGTTCGGTTTGAAATTAACTCCATAATATACCAACAGTTTTAAATCACCTGGACTTTTGGACTCCATAGACCTATTCTGAAGATCTGAGCAGATAGTAGGGAAACAGACTATATGAAGAGTGTTCAAGGTGGCATGGCCACAGACATTATTTTGGGTTTTTTTGGCAGCACCAGGGATCAAACTTGGGATCTTCTGCTTGCAAGGTGGGTGCAGCACCACTGAGCTACATCCCTGGCCCTATCTATTTAAACAACTAATGTGCAAAATATGAGTGCACAGACTGTGACTGTCATTTTTAATAATTTATAAGTGTATGTAAAGTGACAATAAATAAACTTAAAAGATTTCATTCCACAAAACCACAAACATGTAATATACTCTTTTATTAACACTATATCAGTAAGAGTCTATGAATCAGAAATTGTTCCTAATTGGTAAATATGTTCAAGGCCAAGGTAAAGAGAGAAGTGTTTGGTTTTACAGGTCATCTAAGAAGTAAGGAATTGAAGGGCAGATGCAGAGATCTGTAACATCTGGTTGGGCAAGAGAGGGAGAAAGATGCTCCTAGTACCGGGGCATGGGTCATTCACAGCGATGAAAAGCGGAGAGAAGATATGCCACAGATGCCCTCTTGTTTTCACTCCGATCCTCTGATCAAACGCAGTGGAAATCTTTCTGACTGAGGAACAGGCAAACACAGTACCTAAAAGAAGCCCCTGAAGCATGTGCACATGTGCACGTACGTGCACGCAGGCATGCATGCAAACACGCACACACACACACACACACACACACACGCACACACACACACAGAGAAAGGCTGCTGAAAGAAAGAATGAATTTAAAGACCAATGGCAGTGCTCCTTCTTACCTCCCACTCCGGAGTGTCTCTTCCGCTTGGTTCTTAAATTATATGTATCAATATATGTTTGAGTCAGAGTGTACTGATTATAATTTCCGATACAAATTTGTTCTGATGACCATTTTGCTTTTTGAACAGGCAGTGGGATTCCAAGGCGATCTCAAATTATCAGAACCACAACAGTTAGATTAACTATCCAGGCAAATATATTTGGGGCTGTCTTCTTTGCACAGGCTTCCTAGTAATAGAAAAGGTAGCTGCGGATGTGTTTTGTGACTTACCATACCCTGTGCATAAAGTATCAGAACATGACATGCAGTATCATTAATCATATCGCTGAAGGACGTGCGAGGCCACAGGCCTGGTGGTGAGCCCACGTCCGGTGCCACGAGCCTGTGTATCACAATAGACAACACCTGCGGGCACTTACCACGCGCTCACGCGTCATGGCTTCTACTTGAACAATCTGGTAGCTAAGGATCCAGAACTCCACCCTGGAAATGAGAAGTTTATGCGTTTAAAAGTCACCCCAAATCACTTGGGGGAATAAGTTAAGAGTTACACAGAAATAGGGAAACACGTTATCGGGTTGGGTTGTTGTCGCCCGCGGTGGTCACCACGGAGCAGGGCTCGGAGGCCCTGACGGGGAGGGTGAGGTGCGGAGTCTGTTGCCACACAGACTCCGGGAGGTTTTGGAGAGCACGTCCGCCTCTGCTGAGAGTTACACATACTGATAGAGAGAACAGAGGGAGGGTGTGGGTACAACGTGGGCAACTCTGATTGGTTTATTACAGCCCAGCTGAAACCTTGTCACATTATCTTCTGAATTGGCTCTGGGTGTGCGGGGGAGTGTCCTGGATGGATTCCTGGCCCAGTGATCCGCACAGCACAACCAATAGCCTCACAGGCCTGGGGTGCTGCTGCCATCGCCTGTGGCTGCTGCAGCCTTGCGACAGCTGTGGGAGCCAGCCCACTGGCCTTCCCCAACCCTGTGCCATTCGTGGGGACCCAGAGTCCTACTGGGTCTTCCTTGACCCTTGGGTGAGGGGCGAAGATGAGTGCCTAACATGATTAGCTCTCAGACGAGTGAAGGAGTCATGAGCAAGGGGGAGCAGGGGTCACCCCATCGGCTGTAGGTAAGTCTCTAGGCGTGGGAGAGAGTGTGCTTAATCTCCATCTTCCTTACGGGCTCACACAGCGCTATGAGATGCATATGCAGCGCATTTAACCCAGCCAGGCTTGAACTTCCCCTTCATTGCACAATAAAATACAAGGTCACAGATGGTGCCCCTGAGACCTGGAACAAGCCGACTCTTCTCTGGGAAGGCCTAGTACAGGCATCTGCAGCCAACCCTAGGGTGTGGATGCTAACAGCTGACAACTCACCCTCTCCAGCATCTCACTGTGCCAATATCTGTAACTCCCAGGGTCGCCACCGGCCTTTTTGCCCTAGAGAAGCCAGGTGGGTTCTGGGAGAAGAAAGCAAATGAATGGTCCAACCCGAGATTCAGAACCATGGGTTAGACCACGGGCACGGTTCACCTCAGACCAGAATATTGATCATCGTTTAACTTCTTTTCTTCTCATGCTTTCCTTTGAGGATGCTTAAGAAAACAAATGAACCCAAATCGGTTTCAGATTTTGCTTTTCAGATGCTTTACATAAGAAACCATTTAAAGGCAGAATTTTATTCATTAAGTATCAAGAGAATCACAAAAAACTTGTTTTACCTTCCAATTAAAGAGAACCGTTGTTCCCAGGTGCAGATACAATCTCAGCAGAGAGATAAAGGGGTCTAGAGAAGAAGACAGGACAGAGTGTTTGACTTCTTCTCTGCCCATCATTATGTATATTCAAATCTTGGTTTAAAGTTTATTAAAAATAAGGGGATGTATTTTTACTTCACACTGCTAAAACTGAGCTGATACAAATGGTTTTCTTGTTTTATTAGAAAGGGAATTCTAAATCATTGATTGGTAGTCACACTCTATTGAAATTCACTGTACTAAAAATGTCAACAGAACATTAACTGTAAAAAATCTGCATAAGTCTTTATATTCATAAAGATGTCTAATATTTTAACATTTGGAAATTAGAGAACATTTTACAAAGTAAAAAGGATGAACAAACATTGTCTTTTCTAAAAGATATTAAAAATAATAGTTTAAGAGACATTACTCAGTACATGACAGTTTTTATGGGAAAACTCACTCCTTTTAGGTCCTAGGCAGCCATAAGTTTCTATCATTGTCTTATAATGTTCATATACTGAACTATAAAATCCTATGTAGATTAAAAATGAAAAAAGTAAATTTTAACTGTAATATATATGTGTGTGTATGTGAGTGTGTATACACACACAAGAAGGAGATACTTGATATGAGCATTTAAAAGGCCATGGAGATCATACCATACACAGGAAGAATTTTGAGTAATGATCAGAGTTTCAGTTGTATTTTCAATACAAGACAGTTTAGAGAAAGAGAAAAATATCTTTTTGAATATAAATATAACCTATCTATTCTACTACTGGCCAATTAAGTCTTTTTACTATTGTTTTCAATTCAGTGTATGTGGTTGTTTTTGTTTTTCTCTTAATTTAAATTAAAACACATGCATTTGAGTTTATTATGTGTTTTTCTGCTAGACTGAAAACATTTTTGATATGTTGAATTAGTTCATATCCTTTAGTGTTTATCCCAATGAGGCTGGAAACAACATAATCTCTTAGACACTGAGGTTTATGTCCTATAACAAAGACATAATACAAACTAAATGTTAAGTGTTGTATTTAAATTTCTTCAAATTAGCTCCATCATTTAAAGAACTTTATTGGAATTTCATAGGAACATTGTAAGAAAAGCCCTCATGGGATAGTTCTAGTACAAGAAATATGTTCTTAGTTTATTGTAAGAATGAGTTTTAATTTAAAATACCTGTTATGGGCCCCAACTAAATTCAGTATACAGTATCTGCTGAAACTTTAGTGGCTTTCAAGAGTGATTTGGTAAGTCATTATAGCTTTTTCTCAAGATGATGGTAAAATTTGTAATTTTCTACATATTTTTATTTCTAGTTAGAGAAAAGGAAGGCAAAAAGAGATTATTGGAAGAAAGAATTTTTAAAAAATGCATTAGGGCTGGAGATTAAGCTCAATGGTTCCAGCATCTGCCTACCAAGCAAGGTCTCTGGTTCAATCCTTGGTAACCACATATAACAATACTGGGCATGGTGACTCATGCCCCGGAAATCAGTACCACATAACACAAGTGCTGGGTTTGGTGGCTCACGCCTGTAATCCCTGCACTCAGGAGGCAGAGGCCGGAGGATTGCTGATTTCGAGACTTGCCTGGACTACCTAGTGAGCTCAGGGCCAGCCTCAACTACAAAGCGAGACCCCGTCTCAAAAAAAAAAAAAGAAAGAAAGATTTAATAATTTCAGGATTAGAATTTATTCACCTTTTGAAGATTGATATCCATAATCTATAACCTACATCCAAATTTCTTCAGTAATGATGAGAAAATAAAATGGGATCAGTGGACATATTCAGTTTGTGTCTATACTACCAAATATTAATACACTCGTGTTATAATTAAATTTCTTCAAGTTAGCTCCATCATTTAAAGAATTTTATTGGAGTTTAAATGTGGAATTAAAAATCAGTTACAATATTCTATGACTGTTGGAAATTAAAGGAGAATTAAAAAATATTAACATTAAACTGAGTTGAAGCACATGATTTCTTCTTTTGTGGTATTTTCAATCTTTAATGAGGTCACTGTATGTGTCAGAAACTGTTTAATTTTTCACACAACAAAATTATTTTTCCAAGCATATATTACATTATATTATTCAACTAGATGATTGTATTCTGACCAAAATAAAATGAGATGACTTGCTGTTTTCCTCTTTTGTTGTCTTGATAGATACAAAAACCTTTTCTTATAAGGCCTTTATTGAAGAGAATTAAGCTTTAGGTAGTAGGATCTGGTCTCTAAATCAAGTCTTGAAAAGAAACTTTCATTATTCAGAATTCACTCTAGAAGGAGTTTGAAATGAATTTTTGTTAAAAGTACCTATTAAAAAACTATTATCAACCACTATTAAATGTGGAGTTGGTGAGCTTTAAATTGTTTGAACCCAAAGGTATCTTAGATATTGAAAACCAAAGGCTAAATAAAATATGAGTAATTTCAAAATTGAGTGTATCATTATGAGGAAAATCATTTTTAGGCACTGACAGAAAAATTTTTAACAGTTTACTACAAATCCACAGGCAATTTAAAAATATTAGGCAATAGACTACTGTAATACAAAGGGAAAGGGTAGAAGAATGAATATTATTAGGTTTGAATGTATAATTCTGAGTGACCCTATTATTTTTTTAATTTATTCTTTGTTGGTACATTTTATATACAGCTCACAGACCCTGTTATTTTTTATATAAATTAATCAAAATTTCTTATTTGCAATTGCAAGGAAGCCTATTTGCCAGGAAGCCAATGGGCCAGGTTTAAGTCAACAGCATACACACACAATGTTATAGAATGAATGATCTCATAGCGCAAGCCAGCCTGAACTGCAGTGGAGTCAAAGCTGCAGGCTTACTGGAAATGTCCACTGAACTATTGTGAAGCTCCAGCTGACTTGCTGAGATTAATCAATATAGATCTGGACTCTGTCACTTTTTCGACCAATGACAGCTGAGACACACTTTGAAGTGGACATTTTAAAATCTTTTCTTGGTTATGTTTTGTTTTGTTGATTGATCTTGTTTTCATATGAGTGTGAAAATGATTGCTAGGTTTCTTTTTGTTGTTGTTGCTCTGTTATGTTCTTGTTAGTTCTTCCGTTTTCTTCCTGATTCACCAGTTTCTCAAAGTTTGCATAATCTCTCTCTGGACTTGTTTATATTTTCTTCCTCCTCTTTTATTTCTCTATTTTGCCCTAATTCCTTTTAAGTTTTCTCTTCAGCTAAAATTCTCATATTTAGGACAACAATTTTCTGCTTTGTTTTATAATTCATTATATAACCATAAATCTAGTTCATAATGTTAAAGGTGGCAAATTAAAAGCTACCATGGTTTGTCATTTTCTAGCCTGTGCTTGATGCTGTTGTTATAGTTGTTTCTACTATTCTAGCCAAGCTGACATAATTGCTCTGATTAGTTGCTCTTCCTGGTAGGCCAAGACTGAGATTGCCTAAAATAAACAGCTCTATAGCCCAGGACCAAAGAACTACAGGTTAGACCAAAGAGGCAGTAACTTATCATCCCCAATAAATTAAAAAGGTAGGATCTTGGAAAAGATTCAAAATCCAAAAACTAGCTACAAATGGAAGACATCTGTAAGTAGTAGTCATGTCCTAAGGATTCTAAATACTAGCAGTAAGCCTATTCACCTAAGCAATTTACAAGCATCAACATAGGGATTTTTTTTTCAAAGTAGAAAATTAGGTCATATTTAAGCAAGATGCAACCCCAAACTTCCAGTGGGGCTAAGACCTATGGGTCACTGAGGTGGAACAAATCAAAAAATACCCACCCTTATTCTATACAGTAGTAACAGCAGAAATAACAAAGCAGATGAGTGAAGCTCTAAAAAAAACTCACAGAAATAATTTCTCAAATAACTTCAGAAATGGTGAGGATAGTGAAAGACATACTTGGTGAAGATACAGATTTTTTTAATGAGTTTAGGAAAATAAAGAAAAGTATGGACACCTAACATAGAAAAGAAATGAAATCCATTAAAATGATTCTAACAGATATGGAGGAAATGAAAAATTCCACTGAAAGTATCTACAGCAGAATGAGTTAATGTAAGAATAAATTTTCAGATATAGAAGACAGGATTGTGGTCAATGATCCTAAGAAAGATTTCTTAAAAATAGCAATTGATCAGGAAAAATCAATCCAACAGCTGCTAATGATACAAAGAAGAATAACATTAAGGATGATCAGACTGAATGAAAAAGCAAGAGATAGCACAAACAACTTAAAAAATACTATCCATCGAAGTTATGGCAGAAAACTTCCAAGGCATATAAAAAGAATTTGACATGCAGTAAATAACATGAGAAGAAGTCAATACATGTCAGTTATGATCAACAGTGATAATGGTTACGGTTCATCAATTAAAAAACCCATACTGATAGAATAGATTGATAAATGAGATCCAATAATATGCTGCCTATAATAAACACATTTAACTCAAAAAGAAATTCATAGGCTGAAAGATATAGGCTAGCAAATAATTCTTCATGCAACAGGAATGTAGCAAAATCAGGAATAGCTATTCTATTTCTAGGCAAAGCAGATCTCAACTCAAAACTGATGAAGAGAGACAAAGAAAGACACTACATCTTTTTAAAGGGGACAAATAAGGGGAAAAGATAATAGAAATATATATGCATGAAACACTTGTGCACCCAACTGTATAAAAATTAATGGTCATGAGAAGCCAATTAACCATTAATAAAATTGTAATAAAATTGAATTCATACTCTACTGTTACTGACAAACTAGATAAAAAAATCAACATTGAAATATCAGAATTGAACCAAACTTTTTAACAAAATGGACTTATTAGATATCTACTGAATATTTCAGCCCACAACACTAAAATTCATATTCTTCTCAGCTGCAAATGGAACATTCTCCAAAATAGATCACATATTAGCTCATATAATAAGTTTAAGTAAGTACAGATGAAGTGAAATTATCCCTTGCAGATTATCAGACCACAGAGCTTTGAACCTAGAAATCAATAGCAGAAGAAAACACAAGAGCTTCATAAGTACATGGAAATTAAATAACACCCTTCTGAACAATCAGTGGGTCATGGATGAAATTAGAGAGGAAATTAGAGTTTTTATAGTTAAATTATAATGAAAGTATCACCTACTGAGATTTATGCAATGCAGTGAAAGCAGCTGTTCTATGGAAAAAATGTACAGTAGTGAACTTCCATATTAGAAAAATAGAAAAAGCTCCAATAAATAACCTAAAGTTCAAACTCAAGCTTTTAGAAAAAGGAAGAGCAAATAAACCCCAGAGTATACGAGGAAGGGAATTATAAAAATCAGAGTAGAAAATAATCCAATAGAGACTGAGAATACAGTGCAATCAGTGGATTAAGAAGTTGGTTCTTTGAAAGATTAACTAACATTGATAAACTCTTAGCCAACCTTATCAAAAAAGAAGGAAAAGTCTTAAATTCATGGATTAAACAAAGTAAAGGGTGAAATTCCAATATATCCTTTGAAATCTAGAATATCAATAACCACTTTGAGATTCTGTATGTTAGAAGGAAGGCACAGGAGAAATAGACAGATTCCTAGATACATATGATTTACCAAAGCTAAATCAAGAAGGTGTAAAAATTCTAAAGAAACCAATAGCAGTAGAAAAAATTGAAGATGCAAATAAAAACATACCTAAAATGTAAAGCCCAGGCCCTTACAGATTCACTGTTGAATCATACAAGAAATTTAGAGAAGTATCATGCTGATACTACTCAAACAAACTCTTTAGTGAAATTGAAAGCGAGCAATACTCCCAAATTCATTCCCAGAAATAAGCAGAACCCTGATGTAAAAGGATTCAACCACAAAAGAAAACTGTACACTGCTTTCCTTAATGAACATAGATGGGAATATTTCCAATAAGATACTGGCAAACAGAATGCAGCAAATCAATACAAATGAATTGAAACACAAAGAATCAGCAAATGGCATCTCATCTCATTAAAAAGCTTGTGGGCAGTGAAAGAAACCACAACAGAGTGAAAAGACAAACACAGTGTGGAAAAACATTTTTGCTAGCTGTTCCTCAGACAAAGGACTAATATCTAGATCATACAAAGAATTGAAAAAGTTGAACTCCCAGATTTAAAGATCCAGTCCCAAAATGGGCAACTAAAATGAACATTTTTTCAACTTTCTCTGCTGTTCATGGGACTGGTGTAATCACTGTGGCAGTCAGTGTGAATATTCCTCTAAAACTAAAGCTAGAGGTTCCTTTTGATCCAGCTAATTCCCTTTTTAGTATCTTCCCAAGAGAACTAAAAAATCACAGCGCATTGTTATATGTGCACCCATGTTTACAGTGGCACAGTTTGTAATAGTTAAATCTTGGAAACAATCCAACTGATGAAGGGATAAAGAAGATGTGGGTTTTACTTTTTAAATGCTTATATACATTGGAGTACTACTCAGTCATAGAGAAGAATAAACGAGACATTTCTAACTAAATGGATGGACCTTGAAAACACACTTTTAAGGGAAATGATTTGGACACACGTGCCCAAATGTTGCATGGTTTATCTGGTGCAAAAAACTGAAAAGATAAATAAGGGCCAAAATATTTAATAGATACTGAGAAATGAGAAAATATTCAAGGGAATGGGGAAGAGGGAAAAAGAAAGGACAAAAAAGAGAGTAGAAGAAAAACCTAAATAATGCTCTTGTAAATAAAGAGGGGTTGAAGGGAAGGGAAGGCAATGGGAAAAGAAGCAATGTATATAATTTACTGGTACAAATTTCCTATGTTGAATGTGATCATGATAGACATCTAAAATTTACCAATAAAATATTGTTTAAACAAAAAAGAGAAAGAAGATAGCAGCAGGGAGAAGAATGCACCCTGCCAGATCATGCCCCTAGTGACCTGGTCCTTTCAAGCAAGTTCACCTTCAGTGACATATTCAGTTATGAACTCTGCAATGGTAAAATGCTATACCGATGAGTATAGCAACCACTCTCCCAATCCAGTCACTTTGCAAAAGCTTTATGAGATTTGGGGAGACATTTTATACTTAAAACATAACACTTGTCTCTGGCCTGGCCCCAACAACTATCATATTCATATCATTATACAGGGTGGACTTAGCCTACCTATAACAGTCACCAAAATCTAAACAAGTCCAGCGTTTATGCAAATTTCAAAGTCTCCCCAAGTCTTACCTGGAACCTTTTATGAAAATCAAAAAGGGAAGTTATATATTTCCAACCCACAGTAGCACAGAACAGATTCCTCCTCTGAATGGGAGGAATAATAGGTAGAAATAAATTAGATGAAAGTAAATGCAAAACTCAACAGAGCTAGCATTAAGTCCTGTTCCTATGTTTAGAACCTAGAACAGATGGTGGTAAGTTGTGAGCTCACAAGACCTTGGATAGTTCTTGTCCTATGGCCTTGCCAGTTGCAACTAATTTGATATCTGTCTTATGCTGTATTCACTCACTTCTGTTTTCTTCAACAGATATTCATACAGTTTTCCCCCCTAACCTTTCAACTCTTCAAATGTCTAAAAGAAGTACCTGTTAATCTATAGCTCTTGCATTGTAGATAATAATCAGCATCCAGATGATGGGAAGGTCTGACCTGACAGTAGGTTGACCCTTTTGGATCATTGCTACAGAAGCAAATGAGTAGCTGGATGGCTAAACCTGGGAAACGCTTCCTTAGGAAATCTTGAGGGTGGTGTGGGGCTTCTCAAAGCTAAGCCTTTGAAAGAAGTTTAATTTTTGTGCACTTGAGCTTGTAAAGACAGGAATCTGGCTAACTGTTGAGATGACTGTAGTCATCTTTCAACTGTCTGGAAACATAGCACTTCATTTGTTTTTAATCCTAACATTTTCAGAAATCATGTTATCCTCATCCACAACTTTGCAAGCATTTCCTTCCTGGAATACGGCAAACTCTCCATATTTGCTTTTTGCCCCTCATTCTTTTCTTTTTAACTTTAATGACTTTATTGGTAGATGTAAGAATACTTTATGATTACATTCATCATTGAGAATTTGAACCTGTACATGATATATCTTGATTCTTGTTTTTCCCATCCCCCTGTGCTCCCTGTGAGCCCTCTACCCACACATACAGAAGCTTAGTTTCCATTTTTTCCTTTTATCTTAAAATTTTTCTTTCCCTTACTTGCTTTCTCTGCTTCTCTTCTCTAGCTCCCTTAAACCTCTGAACATTTATTTTCCTACTTTACAATACCTTCTATACATTTTGGACCAGGTGCTCTTCATTCTTGATGTAGAATTGGGTGAAAGTAAATAACAGTACCCATGAAGGTAACTGAACATGGAGATACCTTGATACTACTATGTCAGGTTATGGCCTCCATTATGTGTAAATTAAACATCACACAAAGTCTAGAACATGGACAAAATCTAGACAAGGTTTCTGCTAAAATGAAAGATATGGGTCAATTTCCAATGACATTGAAACTTTGAGTTTTACCTTATTGTCCACAAGCTTATCAGTATTCTGGTTTCCTGAGCTTCCATTATAACTGCCCATCAGCTTCTGCTTACCCATCCTAAAGCTTCTGCAGCCTATCTCCAAACTCCTTCTCCCAACCACTTCCAAAGGCTTCAAATCTATAAGGTCAGGTACAATCATTGTAGTGATTTCTCCTCTACCAATTTTCTATATTAGTCACTTTATTGTTTCTGGGGCAGAATTCTTGACGTGCACAATTTAAAGGTAGTAAGATTTAGTCTGGCTTGTGTTTTGGAGGATTTAGTTTGTAGTTGGCTGGCCCCAAGGAAGAAAACGCATGGTGAATGGCATGGGGGAGGGGTCTGCTCAACCCCTGGAGGCTGGGAAACAGAAAGAAGGGAGGAGCTGCGGATCCAGATGCACCTCACAGGGCCATAACCCTTTGACCAACCTCTTCTCATCATCTCCACTTCTCAACAGAACAATCCAATATGAGCTCAGTAGTGGATAATCTACTAATCCTTATACTCCCCTTGGATCTGATCACTTTTCAAAAGCCCCATCAGAATTTTGAGGGATATTTTATATATAAGTTATATCTGTGTAAAGACAGAAAATAGTAGGCAAACATGGATACTTGAAAATCAAAATGGATAAAACATAATCAGCAAGCAGGTGAGACACAAGCTTTCCTCATGGACTCATAAAAACTGGAAATTCCAAGATTGAGCTATCACAAACTGAGCTGCTATGAACATGGGTGTACATGACTTTACAATATGATTCTTTTAACTCCTTTGGGTATATTCCTAGCAGGGGAATGGCAGGGTCAAATGGGACCTCTAATCCTAGTTTTCTCAGAAATTTCCACACTGATCTCCACAATGGTTGTACAAATCTACAATCCCACCAACAATGGAGAAGGGCTCCTTTTTCCCTACTGGTTTTATGTGGTCTTTTTTATAAAATGGAGTACTACTCTGCCATAAAGAATGACAAGCTTCATTCACTTATGTGCAAATGGATACACTTTGAGGGCACACTAATAAGTGAAATAAATAGATCACAGATATGTAAATACCATTTCTTTTCTCTGGTATGAAAACCTGTAGTTGTAAATAGTTCTAGAATGTCTGATAGATTTTGTAAAATAGGAAATATTCAAAGGGAATGTGGTAGGGGAACGTAATGAGGGGAAAAATAAATATTATTCAGAAAGAAAAAGAGATAACATGTATATAAGGGGTGGGGGGTTGTGGGTTGGTAGGGATATGGGTAAAAATGAGAATTAACTTCTGTCATATATTGATGTAAATTCCCCAATGTTGAATGTGATTATGAACTGTATATAAAATGTACCAATAGGGTTAGAGATTTAGCTCAGTGGTTCTGCCGCCTGCCTCGCAAGCTCAAGGTCCTGAGTTCGATCCCAGTAACCACATACAATGCTGGGTATGGTGACTCACACCCACCAGCAATCAATACCACATACCACAGTGCCGGGCGTGGTGGCTCACGCCTGTAATCCCAGCACTCGGGAGGCAGGGACAGGAGGATTGCTGAGTTCGAGGCTTGCCTGGGCTGTATAGTGAGCTCAGGGCCAGCCTGAACTACAAAGCGGGACCCTGTCTCAAAAAAAAAAAGTACCGATAAAGAATTCAATTTTTTAAAAAACCAGAAATTCTTAGTAGCATAAATAGAATCATTGAGTAGATAAAACTAGTTAAGGCATTGAATGACCAATCAATGCATTTTCCGTGAGTTGAAAACAGGCTTAGATAGTGTTGATGGTGAATAGCACCAAATGGTTAATTAATAACCTCACTCTTCCAACAAACTTCTCCCCAACAGAAGTGGAGTAAACACAAAATAATTACAGTAATACACAGATTCCAGTCAGACAAAAACATCACAAAGAAATTATATACCAATATTCACTATGAATACAGATGTGTGTGTCATCAATAAAAGACTAGCAAATTTATTTCTGAAAAATATAAAAATGATTATTTAAAGTAACCTAGGACTTTATACTAGAAAATGAGTTTTATAAATACATGCAAAAATAGACATCATAATAGATTGTAAAACACTATAGATTATAAAGCATTATAAAGTAGTAGAAAGTTTATAAGGATTGTAAAGCATTAATAGCTCATAAAACAAAACCCCATGACCTCTTGCAAATCGTATGTCTTTTCTTGATAAAATACAGGGGAGGGAAAGGAAATGAACCAGATCATTTTTTAACTAGGTATAAGATGACCATGTGTGCCTGAGATTAATTTCCTAATGATCCCTTTCACTGAACTTCTCAGGGCAGCTAACTATTCTCACTTATTTACTTTTCAAAGCCTTAGCACCTGAGTTCTCTATTCCAGCTCCTGCCAACCTTGTCAGCCTTTAACAGTCTGCTGTCTCAGTCCCTTGACCTTCTCAGCTTCCATGGTCTTCTCTCTAAGGTCCACTCTTCGACCAACAGCCCCGTCTTAACTTTTGGGACAGAGCCCAGCTAGAAATAGCATCAAGACCAAAACACAAATCCAACTCTTTTACTAAGCAGTCAAAAACCTATCTTGGATAATTCCAATTCACTGATCCAAATTGTTTCTAATATTCATGTAATCCTTCTCATCTTCTATTCTCTTTTAATATTACTTAGATTACAAGGGTATTTTTACCCTAAATTGCTTGCAATTACCCTAAAAACTCTTACACCTTATTATTCTAAAAATAAATATATAAAGCTAAAAATTGTGTCTCCTCCTGCCAGGGTTATTTCAGAGCATTGTTAAATGGGTTATATTTCAAAGATGCAGCAGAAAAATACAAGGACATTATATCACCTTCAGATGCTTAGATGCATGACCAATGGAGAGGAAGATTAAAGAGACTTTGAAATAAGACCAGCTGTCTCAGAAAGCAGTAAAGTGGAGGAAATATGGTGAGAAGGGTGTGTGTGTGTTAGAGAATTTAGAGATTGTGGATGGATTTCAAAAGAACGCATCCACCTGTTCCAACAAGGGGTGCAGTGGACGATTTCCACAGAGTCATGGGTGCACTGCAGAAGGGAGCTGAGTTAGACAAAGTGGGCTGGTCAGCAAAGCCGGGTGGTCGCTGAGGCTTGTGCCTGAAGCACATAGTCCTGTGAGACTCGATGCAGTCATTCAGAAAACATCTTAGAGGACAATTGGGCTCGGGGGAAAAGAATATGAAGCTTGAAAAATGTTCAATTTAAGTTCAAGAAACTCAGTGGCTCTGGGCAAAGAGTTTTGAAATTCACTCGTAAGAACTGAAGTTGTCTCTACAATTTTGAGGACAGGTACAGTCTAAATCCCAAACGGATGTAAGTTACTGACCTTGTAATTCATTCTGGCTTGTTTGACAACTGGATTGCAGAAGCTTGGGGTTTCCATGGACATCCCAAGTGCTAAAGAACATCTTTAGGAATCAAAGAGAGATTATCTTGATGTCTGCTATCCTTGCCATGATAATGTCAGATGTTGGTTAAATAATTTCTCTTGTTAGTATCATCTTGATTTAATTATTCAAATTTAGGCATGACTGACTCATCTCAGGCTTATATCACAGTGGCTTCAGTGAGACTGTAAAGCCAATTTGGGTTCTTACACAAGACTTCCTATTTTCTCCATACTGTGCCACAGTCACTTTGTGACAGGTGGAAATTCAGTTAGTCCCTTTGTCTTTGGTTTTGAGAAGTGAAAAAATGACTCTTGGGCTGGAGATTTAGCTCAAGTAGTACCGCGCCAACCTTGGATGCACAAAGGCCCAAGTTCGATCCTCCATACCATCAGAAACAAACAAACAAACAAACAAATAAAAAGACTCTCACTTGTATAATCCATAGGACTTTTTATTTTATGCCTATGTTTTTGTGTATTGCTGTGTTTGTGAGACTATGTTGGTGCGGCTATGTATATCTGAGCAAAAAAAAAAAAA
>PVIC010044328.1:0-15059 GCA_004025085.1 Thryonomys swinderianus
TGTGTGTGTGTGTGTGTGTGTGTGTGTGTGTGTATCCTGTGGTCTCCTTCCCTCTTCTTATAAAAACCCTCAGTACTGGATGATAGGGGTTGTACCCTGCTAACTTAACCTAAATAATTACCATCCAGACTCCTACCTCTAAATATTGTAATCAAATGAAGTTTCTAACCTCTGGACATCTTACATTGAGACCCGAAGTCCAGCATGAGTTTTGGAAAAGTAAAACACATTCAAACTATAGTGGAAGTTCATGCAGGGTCACGTAGTGATGAGAAGGACAATACACACAGCAGTAGAATTTCTGTCCCATCAAGGGTCCCCCCACCCAGTGCTCTGTACATTGCAGCCTCCGTGAATGGTGCCCTCAACGTTGGGCAGACCAATCACCGGTACTCCTATTGATATTGTCCCTTTGGAAATCCTGAATGATTTCCAAGTCAAAGACGGTGTCTAGTTTTCCCATTAGCAATAACTTTAGTCATAGGATTTTGGTAAATGGTATTTAGCCATGCTATTTAACCTTACAGAAGGGCACAATGCTTAATGATGGGAAGACACTCTGGGAAACATGTCATTAAGGTGATTTTTGTCCTTGTGCTAACCTGATAGAGTGAGGTTACCGAAGCCTAAGTGAGGCGGGTCAATTGCTGGTTGTGGCCTGCTGAGGTGACCCAGAGAATTGTTCATGAGGCGGCTGCTGCTGTAACCAGGCATAGTGTTTGACAGTAACACTCTTCATAGGTAGAAAGTGTGCACTCTAAAATAGTAATAATAAAAGCTACAGTACAGTAAATATACAAATGAGTAATTTGCCTTCTGCAATCATTATGAAATATTACATACTGTATATAATAAAACTGTGTGCTATATTTTTATGACTAGTAACACAATATTCTGGCTTTCAACCACACCACAAAGTGAATAATGTGTGTGTTAAGACACTGTGATGGCTTATCACATCAGTAGGTAAAATTTTTCAACTACAATATAATTTTTCAACTACAATATAATTTTTTATGACTCCCATGGTATATGTGATCCATCATTGACTGTAATTATTTTTTGCATAAGATTCAATGATCATATGTAAAATGGTCCATAAATACTACATTTCTTTATACCCTTTTTCTTTCTTTGATATGTAAACTAGTGAAATTACATCATTGATAAGTGGAAAAATAACATATTTAGTTATATTCATTATAACATACTGTAGCTCTTACTAGTTATTTAGCATTTCTGTATCTGTATTAGGATTCTCTAGAAAAACAGAGTCCATCGGAAGTGTACGTATAATCACGCAAGAGAGTTGATTAGGTAGGCTGAAAGATCAGCAGGGGAACAGTCCGTACTGGCTCCCTTCAAGATCACCTGCAGGAGACTCCACGGTGGCCATCTGCCAGAGGAGCCAGTAGCTGCTAAGTCCAGGAACGTGGAAGAACACAGAACAAGAGGGATAACTGAAGGTCAAAGGCCTGCAACCTCACTATAGGGTCTCAATTTAAGTCTGCACCGGAAGGCTGAAGACATCAGAGCCCCCAGTAGGAACAGAGGAAGACACATCTGCTCCAGAACACTGGAGCTTTTTGGAATGGGCATACTTCCTTCTTCCTCTTTTTAGTTCCATCCAGACTACAGGCTATTGGTCAGTGCCACCTACCACCGAGATGAATCTAACCCTGTGTTTGCTGATGGACATGTCAGTCATCCACAGACATGCCCAGAATTGCACTCTGCTAATCTGTTAGATGGTTCCTTCTCCTATTAAGTGGACCTATCATGATTAATACTCACAGTATCTGTGTTAAAATTAAAGTCTTGTCATTAAACTTATTTTAACTCTTTAGTCTTACTCTTACAGTTTTCAATGTTTTTCTCATTTATAAAAGTGCCTTGCATAAAATAAGAAGTATTTGTTTCTTAAAAGTCTTTTTAAAATATATAAAAGACGTGTTACTAAGTTATTTGATTGCTCTTACTCTCCAGAAGGTATGGAATATTTTTAATCTTTTTTCTTATTTAGTGGTACCTCTGATTATATACAGATAAATATATTATGCCATGTGCCAACAGCAATGGAATACTTTGTAATCTCTCTAAGCTGGTTTTCCTCCTCTTGTCCTTTTTTTTTTTTTTTTTTTTTTTTTTTTTTTTTTTTTTTTTTTTTTTTTTTTTTTTTTTTTTTTTTTTTTGAGACAGGGTCTCGCTTTGTAGTTCAGGCTGGCCCTGAGCTCACTATGGAGCCCAGGCAGGCCTCGAACTCAGCAATCCTCCTGTCTCTGCCTCCCGAGTGCTGGGATGACAGGCGTGAGCCACCACGCCCAGCCTCTTGTCCTTTTTTATTTACCTCTTTGCATTTAAATAATTCTGAAGTCAAAGTGGGTGGTATGCATGTCTGGAATTCCATAAAGATTTAGTGTAAAATGGAAGTAAAACTCGTTTTTTCTGTCTTTGTTTTAAAGACAGGATCCCATGGACTTGTCTCCCTATGGAACTCACTGGTTGCACCTCTGTATTTGAAATTTTGTGTGCAGAATAAAACCCCAAAACTTTGTTCAGCAAATTTTCCAAGGCTGACTCTAATCAAAGGTGCGTGCCCCAAACCTTCATATGTAATTAGTAATTTGAACAAGGAAAGTATTCTGGTATACTTTTACTCTGAATGTTTTGATCATTGATTAATCATCACAGATATTACTATTAGGAGCCTAAAATTGTTACAGACTGAGTTTTATTCTAATGTATGTTATCTATTCTTTTGGAACTGTAAGAAGTGTATTTTCTTCTTAAAGTTCTCCAAAATGTGTCCGGATGAAGGATTTTCTTTATACTGTTCAGCACCCAGTGAATATGTGCAGTCTGTGTCACGCATTTTTCCCTATTACCATAACTCATATAATCATATTTCTTCAATATTTTTTCTCTTTATTTTGGCATGTGTATGTATA
Source organism: Thryonomys swinderianus (assembly GCA_004025085.1). NCBI lineage: Eukaryota > Metazoa > Chordata > Mammalia > Rodentia > Thryonomyidae > Thryonomys > Thryonomys swinderianus. Next base: position 2,949 of record PVIC010044328.1, read on the forward strand.
GTGATGCTCTCTATATAAATGTATGCATACATATAAATATAATATGTAAAGATACACACTTATGTGTGGATATCTATGTAAACACATTTGCAGACATATATTTTGTCCTATTCTGTAACATTTATGAACTAGATATTCTAATTTTACTTTCTATGCTTTAAAATTTTCCCTATCTCTGACATCTCTTTACATTACCTCTTGTTATATTTTGAAACAATTTTCATCTAGAATTGTAAATTCACTAGTTCAGTCTCACTCTGAAATCTATTTTATCCTATTTTTCATTTTCAACTACTGTACTTTGTTGTTTTTAATGCACCTTACTTTTTAGGGCAATGTTAGTTGCACAGAAGAGTTGAGAGCAGAGAGGAATTTCTTCATGTCTCCCCCAACATATACACAGTCTCTTTCCTTAGAAAAATCTCACATCAGAGTATGTGGTGTGAGGAAACTCTACAGTGAGGGTCTAAATTTAAAACAATTACTACTGCAAAAGACATATTGCCATTAATACCCGTTAGACCACTCCCTCACTTTGAACACACTTGTCCCATGATTCTCGCCACTTTCTAAAGCAGTTCTGAACGTCCTCTTCCATGGCTTTAGAAGATGTGATAAAAAATACAGCGAGGCTGACGAAAAGCAACAACCTCTCCTCCACCACCTTAATCGCTGTACCAGGCACCGTGCAACTTCAGACTCTTCCCAAAAGGCAAAATGACCAGGAGGGTTAAACACTTTGAATTAGTAACTACAAGGTAGACACTACAAAAATAGAACTACAAGGTAAACATTACAAACGTACAACTTCCAGAAATGCTTCAGAAAGTGGTAAGGATGAGAGGATGTGTGTGTTCAAAGCGGCAGCATGTACTTTGAAGAGGATTAATAACAACGTCTATTGTACAGTAGTAAATTTTTAAAAATGATTTGCAATACTTGTCGACTATATAATGTTATTAATATAATGGATGAATCTACATTGATAAATCAATGCACAAAATCCATGGCTTACAATATAGTTCACTCATGTTGTTTTACATTCTTTGGGTTTGGCCCAATGTATAAGCATGTGCATCCATCATGTTAAGGGCATTTGGAATTTTGTCTTCTAAAACTACTTGTACTTTCCCTGTCTGTCTCACTTCCTCCTAACTCCTGGAAGTCACTCATCTTTTACTCTTTGTTTTATCTTTTCAGAGTCTCATGTGGCTGAAATAATATAGAATACAGCCTTCTGAAATTGGCTTCTTTTACTTAGCTATATGCATTTAAGATTCTCCCCTGCCTTTTATGTGTTTCAGAGTTCAGTTTTTCTCAACGAACAAATACCACTGTCTTCATGTCCTTGTGTCTTTATCCACTCCTTAACTGAATAAAGCTGCTAGAGTCATCTTTGTGCAGGTTTTTATGTAGATATGTTTTACCTACTTGATATTAGTTTGAGGAAATTCTCAGTCATTATTGATTCAATTTTTCACCAATTCTCTTCTTTTTTCTTGTATTTCAGTTATAGATGGACTCCACCATTCTTGGAAATTCTGTGGCCTTTTTCTTTAATCTTTGATATTCTGATTTGATAGTTTCCTACTGACAAATTCTCAAGCTCAGAGAATGTTTTGCTCACTCTTGTGTTATCTCCTACCAAGTCCATCAAAGCTATCCTCTTTTATCTGTTATAGGTTTTCTGTTTTTATCTGAAGCCGTCTAGTTCTCTGTTAGGCTCCTATCTCTCCTTACATTATCAATCCGTGCTATGTAGTTTTTTGTTAGGGTCCTCAGCATGTTAGTTATTAGTATTGCTTTAAATTGACGGTCTGATCATTCTAGCATCTTTGTCATAGTTCAGTGTTGCTTTGATGCCTGGTCGCTCCATCACTTCAAAGTGATAAAAAGAGTCCATTCCATAGTTTATAGATCTCAGTACTCCAGTGAGCTTGTGTCCCCGGAAATCTCCCCGGTGCTACGCGGACTTCTCCCTGCGAGGTGACATAGGATAGCTGGGGCGGACTGAATGTGGGTATTGACCTCCTAGAGCCGTTATATCCCGACAAAACTCCACTGGTTTAGTATCTCACAAATTTCTCCTACGAGGACCTTTGGAAGATTAACAAAACTCTAATGTATTTCCAAATGTCTGCTCCTCTCCCCCTTCCTCTGCCTGGGGAAATTGTGAGGTTTTTTTTCTCAGATATTCACAATGAAAAGCCAGCTGAGCTGAGCTCCTACCGACAAACCTGACAAGTGTCGGGGCCACATACCCAGAACCTCCCGGAAGCCTTCCTCAGTCATCGCGTCCTGAGCCCCAGCCATTCGTCAGTTCCCGTTTAGTTTTTCCTAGCACGGTAATGGTTTCCATGGCTGTCTCTGCTCCTGGATTTCCTGTTAATTTATGATTATCTGTATTCATTTGTCTATATCTCTATTTCAGGGGCAAAGACTTCATGCCTTCTGAATTCAATTTTTAGAAGACCAAAGAACTTGTAATTCTTGTTTCTCCAGCTTTTTATTGTTTTATGATTATTTGTTATTGTTTTGTTGTAAGGCTTTCTAAGCTCCTTACATTTGAACTGGAAACAGATATCTCTTTTTGTTTTAGAAAAGATTGAAATGTGCACAAGTGCCACAAATAGTTTAAAACATCTCATACACTCATACACTCAGTGTCTCTTATGATGAACATCTTATATTAGTGATGTATTTTTGCCATAATCACGGTACCTATAAGAATATATTATATTAAATAAAATCTATCCTTCAGTCCCATTCCTTGGAGCTATTCCTACTGTCCCAAGATCCAATTCACTATTACACATTACATTTATTCATCATGTCTCCTCAGAGTCCTGTTGTCTGTGATGACAACTACTACACGTTTTATGACTAGTTTCCAATTGTCCTTCATTTCATCAACATTACTGCTTATGTCGTTGCAAATATTTTATGAGTAGTTTAAATTATTGATTCCATTTTTTTTCCAATGTATGCGATACACATTGCTCCATTTAACGCTTCTCTTCAATGCCCGTGCTTCTCCAGCATCTGGCTGTTTTGGCTGAGAGCTCCTGTCCCTGAGGAGATAGCGGAGAACCTGCCTACGCGAGGTGATACGGAGGAACCAAAACCCAGGCACTCATAGGATGTTGCTGCTGTGTGCAGGGGAGTGATCGCGGTTTAGCATGACTGTCAGACAGCCCCTGGGCCGGCTTCCTATCAGACAGGGCCGTGGGTTCCCCTTCACACCTGTTGAGCAAGCTGGCAGAGGGAGAAGACGTTCTCTTCAAGTTGTAATGCGCCACGACCGGGATGTTGGAAGGGAAGGAACAGGAAGGTGAATGTCAACTGAGGCGGGCCTTGCGCACGTGCTGGCATGGGGCGGGGCTTCGGCGTCATCACACTGGGTATCCCGGGCAAGCGCTGCTCACTGTGACTCCCACGGCAAGCACAAACTTTCCCAAGTCGAGTGGAGAGGAGAGAAACCTTCTCTGCGTCTGGCTTCCACCCCGCATGCTGCAGGCTGCTGCCTTCTTTGAGTTCACAGAAATGCTTAGTGTTTCCAAGAGGTTTTCACAGGACTCTCAGACTCATGCTTCCTGCCCTCAAGGGTGTACTTGGGGCAGGTTATTCACAGCTCATGCTTGTCCTCTGCATTTCAAGACTTAGAGAATGAAGACCCTCAGACTTCGATGGAGAAGGCAGACTCAGAGGATTCCAAAGCCCATACACTCGCTTTTACTGTCTCTTAATCCACGGTGTGGGGTGTGAAATACAGCACAGATATCGACAGCACTGGAACAACTATTAAATCAATATGATATACTGTACATCTGATATGCAACTCTGAAGGACAACTCTTCTGACAGAAAATTTCTCAAAATTCACATTAATTAAGGGTCATAAGAAGAATGATTATTGGATCAACTTCTTAGCACTTATTCATTCATTTATTCAACACAGACCTTAAAACAAACCACACTGTGTGTAGGGACTGATCTATGCATTAGTTGTGTAAAAATGAGAAAGGAAAGAAACAGAAAGATAACTTATCTTGATAGCAAAGTTACCTACATTCTAAGTTGGGAATCTAGCTCAGTGGTTCCAGTGTCTGCCTGGCAAGCACAGTCCCAAGTTGATGCCCCGTACCATGTATCCCAGTGCCAGGTGTGGTGGCTCACGCCTGCAGTCCCAGCACTGAGAAACAGGGGAGGGAGGATTGCTCCAAGTTTGAGGCTAGCCTGGGCTACAGGATGAGTTTTGGGCCAGTCTGAACTACAAAGCAAGACCCTGTCTCAGAAACAAAACAAAACACCCCAAAGTTACCTCATTCTAGTCAATCCAGTCAGAAACACATTTCTCATGTGCAAACAACTCTGAAACCTCAACCATTAAAATTACATAGTTTAAATTCTAAGGTATCCATAAAATATGTGTATCAGCACATGTTCAATTTCTTAATAAAATATTGCATAACACCTAGGACTCACCGGGAGCACACTGCTATACAGGCAACAACGTACTTTAGTATCTTCCAGAACTCTCTTCTACTCATAAAGATTTGATGTATGTTCTTTTTTTTAAACTTGTATCTATCACAGGTTATTCTTTAAAATTATTCAGATAGCATGTCTTATTTGGATTGGATTGATTTGCCAAAACCTATATGAAAGGAACAGATGTCTAAGTTTGAATGTTGAAAACATACTGAGGGCAAAATAAGGTCAGAGTCTCTTTGCCTTTGCAGGAATTATGCACTTCAGAGACACAGCCAGGAGCCCCGTCTTGCAAACAAATAGAAAAAGATCCAAACACATACACCATTTTAAAAGTTGTACGAGGTCTTGGTAGAGGATCACAAACTATCGATTACAAGCACAAACTGCTTGGAAATGGACACCAGCAGATAAGAAAATGAAATTGCCTCTAATGATAAGCTCTCAGATTACATGCCCGACACTTTCCTCACTGCGAGCTTATCAGGTCACCGCAACATTCACAGACAACAGTTCTGGGCGGCTGCACGCCATGCAGCCCTGTGAAAAAGCCAATAAAAACAATTACCAGACAGTTGAGTTGCTCATTAGACGATCACCATAAGCAAATAAAATAGCCTGGGATCAATCACCTGTTTTTCTTGGAAGAACAGGAAGCCTTGAACACTCAGGAGAAGCCAGTAGGTCCTGGCTGGCCTTAGGAGGCAGCTTGGGAAGTGGTGACTCCGTTACACAGTGTAAATATATGTGTTCATTCAGGAGGCTGATGGTGTTGGAGGAGAGAGAAAGGAAGCGAAAGAGGACAGCACTACTTGTAAATCTGTCTCAATACATTTTATATGGTTTAAGCACAGGCACATATTTATCATGAGAGCCAAGTAAATAGAGTAAAAAGAAAAAAGATTGTCATTCGCAGAGAATGTTAAAAAGAAATATAAATAAAAATACGATAGAGATAATAAGAATCTACTTTCTAGTTTGGATGTCTGTTATGGGCTGAGAAAACATTCTTAGGCTAGGAGCTCAGAAATTATGTTGTTTCTACATTAAAATGTGTGTCCTAAATATTGTATCTATTCTCTGGTATGAAAAACTGAAGATGTTAATGAGTTCAAGGATGTATGATGGATATTGTGAAACAGAAAATATTCAAAGGGAAATGTGGAGGAGTAATGAGGAGTAAAGAAAAAAACGTGATGGTAATAAAAATGGGGAACAAAGCTTATGTATTTGAGGGTAGGGGGTTGTGGGGTGGGTAGGGGAACAGGAAAAAATGAGAATTAAATTGTGTCATATACTAGTACAAATTCTCCATATTGAGGGTGATCATGATGCGTATATACAATGTACCAATAAAGACGAAAATTAATTTAAAAATGTGTGTCCTTCCTGTCCCTGTGAATTGTGACGACTCCTGCTTCCTGATAGGGTATCCAAAATTCTTGAAGAAAGGCAGAGTCTTGTCTTCAACTTTACCTAATTCATTGTGTTAGTAGTTCTCAACTGGTACTGTGCTTGCTATCTCCCATGAGCCTTTTGTAAAATATAGAAACAATATAGGATTTGTGAGAGCACTGTATCAGTCAGTTTCTCATCACTGGCACAAAATATCTGACGTCCACACATTAACTGTGGTGAGGTTTCTTTTCTTTCATAGTTTCAGGACTATGAACAGTTGGCTTCAAAGAACCTCCCTGGTGCGGAGCTTAGCAAAGGAAACCTAGGTAACTGGTAGCACCCAGGGAGCAGAGACCAGAGAAGAATCAGAATCAACAAAAATTCTTCAAAGAAATGAACAGACGACTAGATGTTATAGGAATGGAAGAGGGGAAAGAGTAAAATCAAGGACCAGGCAGATGGAAGGGACTTTTCTTAGAACCCTGAAATAGCTAATGAGGTATTTCATTTCCAAAGCGGACTGGTTTTAGACAGGTTCTCGTCCTAGGGCCTGAGGTACATGGGAGTGGCCTGTCATGGCAGCAAAGTGAGTCACAGCTGCTAGGACTCTGTGACTTGTGCTCCTCTACAGTTAGTGCCTTCTGAATCGCAGGAAGCTAGCTCTGGTGGGCATGTTAGTCCCTGGGTTACCATCGGCATGGCACTTGTTGCTTTTAATGTTGGAATCAGCCTTCAAATCATCATCAAGGTGTTGGCAACGAGGAAAAGATGGAGTAAAAAAACTAAATTCAGGTTTTAAAATCTGTATATTATGAAGGAAAAACTTTAAAAATGGTGAACTGTAGAATCCTTCAACGAGTTGATGGTCTTCTACTCCTACTGCATAAATGAATACCACAGTTTAATTCGGACTTAGGCAAAAATGGGCTGGGAATACAGAGTGAAAGAGACTATGAGGCTTGGGGGAGAAATACAGAGAAAAAAATTATGAAAGATAATTGGATGGGGAAAAAGTTCCTTTTCCTAAAAAACAGTGGAATAAAACACACCCTTGCAATAACTTTGAATCACCCAGGTTTTGATTCAGTAAGTATAGTTTTCCAAGTTATTAGTGATTGGAAACATTATTTATCTGCAGCTAGATTTATAAACAACAAAACATTTATGTATGAATTTGTTTCGGAACCCGAGCAGATCCTGGGAGCCACAGGACTATTTACCAGCTCTTGCTTTTTATCTAGGTGTGGGCTGCAGATGTTTTGTTTCATTGTTGATAATATGTATTCATAAATATATATATATGTGTGTGCAGAGAAACTTTGGAATCTGTTTTATTATTCAAAATATACACGATATGCCTCTAAGCCTTGTCTCTACCCAACATCGCTCTCTTCATTTCTGACTTTCTCATAGCTATATAACATGCCTCCTTGCATTCTTTCCCCACCTGATCTTGTCTATGTGGAGCTGATGATTTTTTAACCTCTGTGGCTCCTGGTCTTGTTCATTTTCTTTTTTTCCAGCTAAATTGGTATTCTGACATGATATCTGCTTTTTACCAAACTTTAGCTTGGAATGTGGAAAGAAAATAGACCAAAATACATTTTCTTTCACTTAATACCTGTGTGCATTGGCAAATTATATAAGTTCTCTGTCTTGGTTTCCTCATTTGTAAAACAGGGGTAACATGATCTGCTGTCTTGGTTTATTTATAGACTGATGATACGTTCTTTGTTTCACAGTGGAATTTAAATAGTTAGTGACCTTCTTTCCTTCTACTCCCGGTCTCTATAAATTATTTCATTTCTGAGAATATAGCTGAGTATGGAAATTACATACTGTAGGAGATAATGCTTCATTCATCGTCCTCAACAATAACAACTGCTATGCCAATTACACAGAAGTACAGAGCAAACAGGAAACATGGTTTTACCTAACGTTTTAATTTTTTTCTATTTTTTGGGGGTTTTTTTTTTTTTGAGACAAGGTCTCGCTTTTTTGTAGTTCAGGCAGGCTCTGAGCTCACTAGGTAGCCCAGGCAAGCCGCCGCAAACTCAGCAATCCTCCTGTCTCTGCCTCCTGAGTGCTGGGATGACAGGCGTGAGCCACCACGCCCGGCACTGTGGTATGTGGTATTGATTGCTGGTGGGTGTGAGTCACCACGCCCAGCATTCTATATGGTTTCCGGGATCGAACTCAGGACCTTGCACTTGCGAGGCAGGCACCAGAACCACTGAGCTAAATCTCCGGCCCAACGTTTTTATTCTTATATTGTTAATGAAGTATCTTTCACTTTGCTACATAAGTTTATGTAAGTGTTATTGTCACTGTGATCTAAATCTGACAGGATCTTTGAACATCACTGTCAAAGGAGCCACGCATGGAGCACATACCTATCATTTCAGCACTCGGGAAGCTGAAGCAGGAGGATCTCTATGAGTTCAAGACCAGCCAGTCCCATGGTTCATAGAGAGTTCAAGGCAAACCTGGACTACCCAGCCAGACCCTGTCTCAAAACAATCAGTGTCAAAGTCCATATATTTGGTTAATTAGATTTCACAAGTTTGATTTCTCTCTGTGCTAAACAACAAACAAAAAACAAAAACAATGAAGGTGCATGAAATTAGTTAATGCATCCTGTCCTCAAGATTCCTCCTGTGCCTGGAAAACAATCATCTTGTGTGCCTCCTGAGTGAGTTCTACCTCAGCCTTTTCCACACAAGCTTTTACTGCAAAGTCCAGTTAGTAATTATTTTAAGGTTTGTTGCAACGTGTACCTCCCTTGGCTATCCTGTTGTAGCATAAAACTAGTCAGGAGTGAAATGCCAGTCCACGAATATGGCTTCGTTTATGTAAAACTTGACAAAACAGACAGGGCCCAGATTTGGCCCAGACTCCAGAATTTGTACATCCCCCCACTAGGTTCCCTGAGGTCATTTCTATTGTCTGAAGTTACTCTTCGCACAAAGCAAGATTAATGAAGAGTATTAAAATCTCAGGATCAAAACGCACTTAACACAGCCAGCGAGATGAGAGTCATGAGGAATAAGGAAAGTTCTGATTCTGGGTAGAAGGTGCGTTCCTCCCCACTTTAAGTCCTCTGTTAGTGGGGCCATTGGGCCCTTCTCAGAAGAATGGTGGTGAAAAACTATGAAGCCACACACTTAAATGGCAACAACAGAGAGTTATAACATTTCCATACATTCCATTTTATTTTCTGCCTTCATGTCAGTGTGCACAAATAGTAAGAGATAAAGACCAGCAGAATAGTTCACAAGTATTACACCAGATAGTGGTAGTTAGTGATTTGCAAAGCACAGGGCTGTCTCTTATATTCCTTAGAATGTGTGTGCATGTGCGTATGTGTGTGTATGTGTGTGTACGTACGTACGTATGTGTATCTCAGTACCTGAGGCCTTTCATAACCTGGTTCTAGCCACATTATTTTAGCAGAGCCCTCCTCTGCAGCACAAGCGATGATTAACCTCTCCTTTCCTACATGACTTCATAGTTCTGCACTATTAGGAAATTCATCTTTTCTGTCCCTCAAAGAGTCCTCCGTGAAGTCCTCTTTCTTGTTCACTGTGTGTTCAATGGTCCTCAGTCAATCCTGAAGCAACACCCTTGATATCCTCTTTAAGTCTTTATAGATTTACTCCTCTGTGCCTCTATCCTTTGTCTCTTACACTTTGGACAAAGAGACTTATCAGTGGGAAAGTTTGAGCACATAAAACCAAAGGACATGTCATTCTTGGGGATCAAAAGCAAGACAAAAAATGTATAACTTATACACAGAATTTGTAAAATAGAGCCTGGAGAATGAAAGTGCAATTTATAGCTCATTTATGCCACTGTGAATGCCACTGGAGACACACATTTCGTGGGCAGATGGAAGCCAACCATGATTAGCAGTTAGCCCAGCAGTTTGTTTCTACTATGACCTGTAAGCCCTTGCCTAGATGAAAACTTAATTGGACATATTGAAGGGAAGCGCTTTACGGTTGGTAAGTGAGTAAAACTATAGTATCCCTATCAGAATGTCATACTTGTGGACTTATCAAAGTAAGTGTGTGTTTACCTGCAAATGAATGCAATTCTGAATCACAAAAACTGACAATTGAGCTATGCCAGGTGCACATAGGGAGAAGAGGGTGAAAACTTCCTGCAGGTATTATTACTATTATTCATTTGAAACAGTTTATGACTTGTATGATGTTACATTTTATCAGTTTGTCTATATTTAATACATTTATAAATGACAAAATTCTGATGAGTGCCTTCTTTATGCATGGGTGAAACGTCATTCCTAAACTTTCCTTCAGGTAAGGCTGTTCACCGTAGAAGTGAAGATCTGAGCATGTGCCTCCCTTGGAGGACCTGCTCCTGACTCTGAACCCTGAAGAAAAGACGAGGTCAGGTTCAACATTCTACAAGATTCTTCACTGCTAGAAGCAAATCCACAGCTTCTAGGGAACTTTCTGTCAGCCTCTGGCGGGAGGTGAGCTGTCATTATGGTTCTTATTAATGAAACACAGATTGAGGACACCTGATATAATTCGACCTTTCATTTTATTTCACAAAAATGTGAAATAAAAGAATTGGGCCATACAAATGTGGGAAATTAAGCAAAGTGTCCAGGTGGAGAAAGGTCAGAGAGAGAGAGAGTATTCATTCTCTCCTTACATGTTAATTTTCTGTGAAGGTTGCAGTTGACAATGTCAACTTAATCGGGTTGGTGATCAACCTGGACGGACTGTGTGTATATGTGGGCAAATCACAGAGACCTGAGCTTGGGGTCTACATCTTGCCCCTCGCTTCTTCCTCTGTGGTGCTCCTACCTTTCTCTGCTTCCTGGCCATCATGAACTAAGCATCTTTGCTTTCAGCACTTCAACCATGATGTTCTTGCCCTGCAGCTGCTGACCATGGACTGAATCATCTGGAATCACGAGCGACATTGAACATCATTTCCTTTAAGTTGTGGGTGCCCAGTACTGTGTCCCAGCAACGGAGAGGCGGACTGATAGACATCTCCTTGGAGAAGCAGCAAGGAACAGCCCTAGGCAAAATAAAACAGTCGCCTTCTGAAAAAGCTTAGTTTTAGTCTCTGTCTTGCTTCATGCATTAAGATCCTAGGTGTCTTCTCAGTTCTGTATCGTACTAATTTGAATGTGTTCACCATAACTCAATCACCTCAACGGAGCAATTATCATGTACTTTGTACATGAAAGAAAGAAAGAAAGAAAGAAAGAAAGAAAGAAAGAAAGAAAGAAAGAAAGAAAGAAAGAAAGAAAGAAAGAAAGAAAGAAAGAAAGAAAGAAAGAAAGGAAAGAAGGAAGGAAGGAAGGAAGGAAGGAAGGAAGGAAGGAAGGAAGGAAGGAAGGAAGGAAGGAAGGAAGGAAGGAAGGAAGGAAGGAAGGATTCTAGGTTTTTTTTGAAACACTGAGTTTTGCACTATTCAATAAACATTAATTACTCACAATTTGCAAGTGCCCTAAAAGTACAAAAAGTATGCAGAGCTGGCTTCAAACACCCTATAATCTAGTGCTGGTGATGTCTGTCCCTACATTCTTCAACCTCACAAGTAGACAACACGCAGAGCAGCCTCGGCCTACAGCTGATGAGCCGGGAGAGCAGCTTAGCCGCGAGGATCCAGGAAGACCCTTCGGAGATGGCTCATTTGGTCCTTTTTCTGGTCTGCCCGAAGGTCTGGAGAGTCACATGTGTCTAAATCAAACTAACGCACGTGCGATGTTTACCTTGACGCGCGCTTTTTCCAGAGGAGACTTGTGCTCCTTCGCCCGCCCGCCCCGACGCCAGCTCGCAGTGACGGCCGGACGCGCAGGCCCGCAGCCCGGCTGCACACCTGAGCATCACACCTCCCGGGGACGCCGGCTGCCTCTCCCCGAGCCCGGGACCCACGCAGCCACAGTGCAGCCCCGTGCGGTGAAAGACGTGGCAAAATGTCGCTGCAGGAGGTGGGCGGTTTGGAGAGCGGGAAGGGGAGCGTTTCTCCCTCCCGGGGGCGTGCAGGACATGCCGGTCTCCTGAAGTCTGGGCGCACCTGAGGCAGAAGGGCTGAGCAAGGCGGTCCGGTCCGCACCCCGGGGCAGCCACGCTACCTCCTCCAAACAGGAAGCTCTTCACGTCTTTCCCTGAGGAGAAGAACGGCCTCTGACTTATCCCGTCCCTACGTATCCTGCTTTGTCATTGCTCTGTGACTA
>PVIC010044329.1:0-15066 GCA_004025085.1 Thryonomys swinderianus
GGGGGGGGGGGGGGGGGGGGGGGGGGGGGGGGGGGGGGGGGCGAGCCCCGAGGCTCTCTCCCCGCCCTACCCCAGGCAGTGCTCCATTCAACGGGTAAGTCCATCACTGGAAACGCTGCTCAAAGAAGACGCTGTCTTAGCAAAGACGGGTGGGGCCTGAGAGTCTGCATTTCTCACAAGTTCCTAGAGAGCCAACGTGAGTCCACACACCACACTCGACAGTAAAGCCACAGAGGAAGAGAAATCATCCCCACCCGGGCACTGATGGACCACAGCACCTTAAATTCAACTATTATTAAAACGACAGCTCAAAACTTTCCAAACAAATTCAATATAAACATAATACTGAAATTTACATAATTTATTCTCCATCCAAATCTGTAAGAAATCTAAAGGGGACAAGATGATCTGAAAACTGTCTCTTTGAAATAAATACTACAGGCCACCAGAAAAGAAAAAAAAAAAAAACAATTAAAAAAATACAGACTGGGCTGGAGATTAAGCTCAGTAGTTCCAGCGCCTACCTAGCAAGCTCAAGGTCCCTGGTTCAATCCCCAGTAACCACATACAACAACACCAAGCGCAATCAGTACTGCATACCACAGTGCCAGTGTGGTGGCTCACGCCTGTCATCCGGCACCCAGGAGGCAGAGGCAGGAGGATTGCTGAGATCAAGGCTTGCCTGGGCTACACAGTGAGCTCCGGGCCAGCCTGAACTACAAAGTGAGACTCTGTCTCAAAAAAATAAATAAATACAGATTGTGAGCCAATAACCCCATTTGTAGGTATTTATGTGAGGGAAAGGATTCCTTGTGTTCAAGTGAAAGCCTGCAGGAGATGCTCGCCACTCTATTCAAGACACCCCAAACTAGAAACACACGGCCTGCAGGGAGTGTGAATGGTCGCGCTGTGCTACATCGGAACCTGGAGTGCCACTGAGCAATGAGAAGGTGTAAGCTCTGGACACGAGCGGACTGAAGTCACAACAGAACCCCACCAAAAAGACAAACTGCCGTTATCCCAAGGGTGACACTCACCAAGAGACAAAAGCGCACTGGCACCCAGTGGTCAGGAATGGAGGTCGGCCCAGAGGTGGTTTGGGATGACAGCACTGACCTACAAGGCAAATTTCAGGCCCAAGTTTTGTGGCCTGGGTAAGCCCTGAACCACATACCAAGAGTTCAGCCAGCCCGGAACTGACTCCAGCACCAGGCATGGCTGCTGACGGCACCATCTACTGTCCCCACCCAACAACACTGACTATGCCAGACAAGTTCCTTCACCACTAGTCACTAACTAACCTTTGGTCTAAGAACAAGACTCACCCTTGACCCTATGGTTTATGGACTAGTTTATCTACCAAAATATTAACCTTTGGGCCGGAGATTTAGCTCAGTGGTTCCGGCACCTGCCTCGCAAGCGCAAAGTCCTGAGTTCAATCCCGGTAACCACATACAATGCTGGGCATGGAGACTCACACCCACCAGCCATCAATGCCACATACCACAGTGCTGGGCGTGGTGGCTCATGCCTGTAATCCCAGCACTCGGGAGGCAGAGGCAGGAGGATTGCTGAGCTTGAGGCTTGCCTGGGCTACACAGTAAGCTCAGAGCCAGCCCGGACTACAAAACAAGACCCTGTCTCAAAAAATAAAGAAGCACGTGTATAGAAAACAGCCTAAGAAATGGGCAGTTTCATCCTCCATCATGAAAAGGCTCTGTGTCACACATTCCTTCCAGTACAGCGACTCATGTCCAATAAATGTGGTGTGTAAGCACAGGGCATGTCCTCTTACACAGTATTAATACACATGGCATGCCCTCATACACCTTATTCACTGGATCTACCACAGCACCTTGTGTCTCCTGGGTCTTCCCCAAGGTTAAAATGACCAGGAAGGGCAAATGTTCTGAGCCAATTCAGGATGCTAAAGCAGCCAAGACGGTGCAACTGAAGACACTTGGGAAAGGAAAGGAGACATCCAGAACTGCTTCAAAAAGTGGCAAAAATGATTAAGTGTATTTGAAGCGAGAGGGTTTATTTAAACATTCCTGTATTTTTTAAATCATACTGTGTACAGAAACCTGCTCAACATCATTAGTCACCAGAGAATTGCACCCTGAAACACCAATAATGCACACATTTGAAGAATTAAACTGTTAGGATCAAATGACGGAGAACAAGGAGGGCTCTCCTGCGTGACTGGGGAGTATGAAACAGTACTGGCGCTGGAAAGCCACCCGGCAATTTCTTATACAACCAAACATAGCGCTTCTGTCTCAAGTCCACCATTAGATAGTAGAGAAAACTATATTCACAAAAGATGAGTAACAGAGTCTTTATAAGCTTTTAAAGCACAACAACAAAACACCAGAAGCAATCCAAATATTTAACACCAGAGAAATGGAATAAAAATATATACCTAAGCACATGACTGACTCTCCAAAGCACACTGAGCAATAGCAGCTAGACCTAAGAGGACATGGCAAAATTATGCCAAATTTAGAATAGGAAAGACCAATTTAGGGCTGGACAAGTGAAAACAGTGCTTGCCTCTGAACAGTTAGGACTGAAGAAAGACAAGGAACTGAACTTTCTCTTCAGCTAGAAACCAGCATCATGCATGCCCCGAAACTCACTAACACCCAAATGATCTATCCCTGAATGTAAACAGTCCCACACTGTTAAAAATAATTTTAAATGGTACAGAATTACTTTTAAACCTTTTTTTCCTTCTACATATACCCAAACGCTCCAATTTAGCAAGCCTTTTAAACCGTCAGAAAACACCGTAACTGACACTAACATGGTTCCAGAATTAGAAAGGATAATCTTCATAATCTGATCTAGTTTGTCTCAAGTACAGTGATTTGTGTTAAGGAAGAATATTGACTAAAAAGAGCCACCTGATGCCACATGCCTGTAATCCCAGCTACACAAGAGGCTGAGGCAGGAGAATCACAAGCCCCAGACAGCCTGAGCAACTTGGCACGAACCTGTCTCAACATAAGAAGGGCTGGAAATGGACCCTAGTGCTAGCGCACCGGCCTAGCGTGCATTAGGAGCAGGGCTCAGCAGCCTCCCACTCTCCAGGCCTTGCAAACTCCTAGACCCAAGTCATGTGGAGACTCCAACAGGTTTTCTCCCTCTGCCCTACACAGGACAGGTGGGTACTCTGCCCATGTGACAGTGCACAACCAGGTGTTCCTCAGCAGCGGGTACTTAAGAACACAGTCAGTAACTAGGGAAATGCCAGGCCACAGTGAATCTGTGACATCTTCCTCCATGCTGAGGCTGCCCACCCACAACACAGCGTAGAAATACTGTTGCTGAAACACCACAGAAAGCAACATCTACTTCTCAGCACCGGAAGTCCTCAGTAATAATCTGTTGGACAGACACATGTTCAGTGAACATAAGAAAACAAGCTTAAAAAAAGTGTTGCTAGGGGAAAAACCAACACGTGTCCCTCCAAACAAGAACCAGTAAAGTCCTAAGAGAGGCTGGAGAAGAGGATCTGTAATTTCACTGCTTGCCCAGGGTATCTGAGACCCTGTGCTCCATTCACCAGCATGCTACACACATACACACACACACACACACACACACACAGGTGCATGCATGCACCATGCTGTACGAGCAAAAGGCACTACAGAAAACTTAGGGTCAACTTTAGAGCAAGCAACATAAATCAGCAATCAAGGAAAAAGATAAAGTAACTTTAAAAAAAATTTTAACTACTGAATTTAAAATTATAATATAAGGCATACAGTTTAAAAGAAAAATAATAATACACCTCCCAGGTGTGAAAGTTAACAAGGAATCACAGAAGTTCAACTTTTGCCTTCAAAATTAAAGTGTCAAAATTTTAGCCACTTTGTATTTCCTTTTCTTATTTCAATGAAAAAATATGCCTTTACTTCTGTAAGTTATTTTTAATAGCAAGCACTTTTTAAAGTCAGAAAGTACAAAAATATATAAACTAAGTAATTTACAGCTATGACTCTCCTCTTTTTTTCTTCTGTTTTTTGAGATTTACATACACAAATTTAGATTTGTTGAAAGGAGTTGAGAAATTATATTATCTTGCTTTTTTCACTAATTTATTATAAGCAACTTATATGCTAAGAAGCTGAAGCATCAGAGGTACATTGTATTCTGTTATCTAGATGTATTTAATCCTTTATAAAAAGTTACACTGATTCCTTTTATCTTCAGTGCTGTAACTGAACACTTAATGCATATATCTTTGAAGCCATTGAGAATAATCCCTTTGAATTAATTCATTACAATGGAATTGCTAAGTGAAAGGGCACTCTCCACCAGAGTCCAGGCTCTCATCTTCCTCTCCTTGCAAGCCAAGAAGTCAGCCGCCTCGTTTGCTGGAGGCTGTGGGAGACTGGGCCTGGCCAGACGGGACAGTCCACTGCTGAGGGTGCCGGCTAGGCATTCTGACTGCACACCTGAGCCCCACCTCACGGGCACGGGGCCCTGCAGGGGAGGCGCCTGTGCTCCCGGAACCCAAACCTGCTGCAAAGGGCGGCCAACACCACTGTCCTGGCCCCACAGTCCTGGCCGCCATGTGTCTCAAAGCCACCAGCTCCAGAGATGTCCCTGAGTGGAGATTCACAAAAAAGTGGCAATTTGCAGACAAACATGCAGAAACCTGAACAATCCATGGAAAAGTGTCTCCTGCGAATGTTTCCAGAATATTCCCTCAGGTGACTAAAACTATACCTGACCAATAACTGATATTTTCAAGTCAAAATTCTCAATCAATGAAATTAATCTTCCAACTTCAAAATACCATCATCTTGGGCTGGAGATTTAGCTCAGTGGTTCCGGCGCCTGCCTCGCAAGCGCAAGGTCCTGAGTTCGATCCCGGTAACCACACACAATGTTGAGCGTGGTGACTCACAATACCACATAGCATAATGCCAGGCGTGGTGGCTCACGCCTGTCATCCCAGCACTCGGGAGGCAGAGACAGGAGGAGTGCTGAGTTCAAGGCTTGCCTGGGCTACATAGTGAGCTCAGGGCCAGCCTGAACCTGACCCTGTCTCAAAAAAAAAAAAACATCATCTAAGAAAAACATGAGATTAACGAATCCCTAGGTTCCTTCCACCTTTCATCCCTGGGGTTGGTCACTGCGGCAACCTCTCCGTGAGCAGCTTCTCAGATTCTCTTCTCAGGCGTATCTGCATCCATTTCTGTACCTTTCCAGGTCCCGCTGAGCTCCGTGCTGGGGACTGCTACAGAGTTTTCTTGGAGCCGCACTTGCCCGTCTGCGACTCCTCGAGCTTCTAACATCTCTCTCAGCTGTGACTCGGCTCCCTGGCCGAGATGCACTGCCCTGCGCCAGGAGGTCTAGGTGAGCAGCCCCCACACTCCTCACACCTCTTTTCTATACACTTCCAAGTATTTCAAGAGTGACAGAGACAGGCAGAATGTGCACAAAGAAAAATCAAATTTAGTTTATGAGTTGGAGAAAGGATCTATCTAGGGAATAAATATTCCTGCTGGGGACCCAACATCCAAGTTTACACTCAGACAGGACCATGCAGACTGAGAAAAAAGACAAGGGAACAAAATGCTCTATAGGCTGAATTTCTAAAGCCTTGGTGTAACATCTGAGTTAAATAAACGGCTAAGCCAGTAAACCATTTTTCATGATCTCTCAAAGAGGGGGGGCAGGCAGCATGAAGAAAAATTACTGAAGAAGAAAAATGTTTTTTAAGATAATCAGTAAGTCCTTGGACTAGGAAACGGCACTGCCCAAACAGCTCTGACATGGAGCCAGCTCTGGGTGACAGGAGAACAGCAATGCAACACACTCCAGGTGTGCCCAGACCTGTCCATCCGGGAGGTATCTCCAGAGGCCACCTCTTCCCCATAGCAGGGGATGGCCTCCCACAGGCTCCTGGGCTCTGAGACTCCCCAGGAGGCTGTCAGTTCTCTTCAGCACTACAGGAATTTGCAAGTATTTGCAAGTCCCTTGAAGTGAGAAATAGAGCCCTATCCTTGTTGTTTCCACAACACTTAAAGCAGGTACATATAGGAACCCTGAGGTATTTTTGAGTAACAATTCAAGTTAATGAATATTAACTATCAGAAGCACTAATGTACACATCACATTTTTGATAACCCCCAAAACCATTTAAAACATTAACACTCGAAAGGCACACCTGGAACTCAGCATGCCAGCCTCTCTTCACCGAGAGTCTAGGGAGCTGGGTTTCTTACTACATTCATCATTCAAAGAGACATCTCAACTTCTCACCAATAACGAAAAGATGCTAATTTTAAAACGGGGGAGGGATCAGTAAACTTTTTTTAACTCTTTTTAAAAGTTGAACAAATACCTCTTTGGTCTCAGGAGCAACATAGGAACCAGTAATCTCATCTAATCCATCTTCAGCAACACAGCCTTCCTGCTCCTGCAGCCCTTGCTGCCCACCGTAAGCCTGCAAGTATTCTTCATCCTAACGACCATTAAAGAGAAAACAGGTTTTTCTCATACAGCTTCGGTGTTTGTTCTTTAAGTACTTTTCATCTTTATGCCTCATACTTCTAACAAGTTGTACTACATCAGCTACCAGCCTGAATGCCAAGCACTAGCACGGCCTCCGCACAGGCCTGGGGCCGAGGCACAGCATGCGCACGTGAGTGCCTCCGTGCCTGGGCTCTGCTTTGAGCCCCACACCTGTTACAAGGAGCTCTTCTTCACATCGACCCCAGGAAAAGCAACCTGAAGAACGTGTGCTCGTTCTCTGGGGAGCTTGGCAGCAGAAGGGGCTGAAATAGTGCCCAGCTCTCGCCAGTTTCAAGACAACAGAAAGAACATAACCACAGACAGTTTAACCTAGGTGCTTCTTACAAATCACAGGCTGTAAATCAGGCCTCTCCCCTGAGTACAAGTTCTGTGTAAACTTAAGGATCGTACCAGCAGGCGGCACTCCCTCCTGTGACCATCGAAGCAAGACTGAAAGGTGGATGGAGATTTCTAGCCTCCCTAAGAAAGCAAGGCGGGGCTGCTTTCTCACTGCTGCTCCAGGGAGCAAGAGGACAGGACGGCCCTCCCGGCGGGCAGGCTTCCAGGTGTCCCCGCCAGGTGGGGAGACGAGCCCTGAGGCAGTTACAAACCCAGAAGAGTCCCAGGCCTACAGAGCCAACAGTCTCCCACATGGTGCACCAATAAAAGCCGCTGGCAAAGCACCGCTGCCCGCAGCGCTTTTCCCCTCCACCTGCTCCCGTGCTGAAGAACTGTTGGCGTCCCAAGAAAAAAACCCGACTCCATGACCTTTGATTCACTAGCAGCAGAACAGTCAGATTTCAAAGGCAGCCAGAGATGCTAATCACAACTTCAACCAACGTGCCCGGGGGGTGCAAGCTACTCCAGTGGCTCTCATCAGGAAACGGCGATCCGCTACCCTTTACCACGTCAATCTACAAGTATTTTCATAATGCAATGTTTTATGAACTCTCAATCAGTGTTAACTTTATAGTCCTGAATATAGTGACTGCACCTAAACATGTCACCAACAAATAATTTTCTCGTATTTTATAGATTAGACAATATACTATAAGGAGGTAAGTTTTAAAATAAAATCAGTTTACTCTCAAGAGCAGCATGTGCAAAACCCAGACTTAAGGATCTTGTTACTTTGGAATATGACAAGAGCGCAGGCCAGAGCAGTGCTGCCAGCCCTTCCCGTGCGGAACCACCGTCCTTCCCCAGTGCCCGTGTCCTTGTCACTGCAAAGTGTGCGGTGCTACATTCTAGGACTAGTTACTCAAGGAGGTCCTCCACGGGACCCTGCAGCGAACCCTCCCAAAGAGAGAACTCTTGCATGTGGCCACGTCTCAGCTTCATTCTGACGGTGAAGCCCCAGTTAATAAACCCTAACTGGGGCAAGGAACCAGTTCAAGAAGCCATTCAGCCCACTACACACTGCTGGAGCACAAGGGCTCACAGTGCACTCGTGTGCTCACTAGGCCGGCCATGAGTGGGGGCCACTGCCAGCAGCAGTGGGGTGCTCCACGTCCTTCTCCCTCCAGCGCGGCCATTTCTGACCTCACTGGGGCAACTCCGGGAAAGAAAAGGGCCCTTGGCTGTCCAAGGAAAGCTATGGTGAGCTGACGGTGCTCAGAACAATACGACTGCTTTTCCTCACCTGTCAAGTTTACAGACAACTCTGTGAAAACAATCGATCAGGGCATATTCAAGAACTTCTATGTAAATTTTTACTTTGGATTTTTAATTCTGAAAAAAAAATTCTTTTTCGTGTGGCAGGCTCCTGTGAGTACTTTTAAATTGTCACATTTTATTTCTTTCAACACCTAGATCTTAGACCAGCAGGTGCTCAATGAATATGGTGTGTTTTATTCCACTTTACATAGTCACAAGTGTGACAAAATACAGCTGACAGGACTCTCCACCACCCAGAAACGGCACGAACGTGACATGAGAGGCGCTCCTACGCCACACACACTCCCCACCAGGAGCCCCGCGCGGGCTCTGCCCACTACGGCCAGCGGCTCACAGGCAGGGCCCGGGTGTCAGTTTCTTACAGCTCGGCAGTATTTGTGCACCCATCAGTAAAGACGGGCCACACCACTGAATTCAGTCACAGTGATTCACTTATGTTATTCCACTAATGCACAGGAGAAACAAATATCTAAACAGTTTTCAAAGATCTTAATTTAATCTTTAGAAAGTATTTTAAATATAACATGCCACTCCATAAAGCATACAAACACATCAAAAAGCACTTATCCACCAAGTGAAGAATTTATTACCAAAATATGTTACTACTGGACTCTGGAGATAAGTTCCACCAGGCTTGTACAGGACTCTACTTACCAAACCACGACATCTTTCATTACTCTTATCAACTGAAGATCAAGTATTCAAAAAGAATAAAATCTTTTAGCTACTGAGACATCGAAGCACAATCCTGATGAATTAAATATCTTAAGGTTCCACGTAATCGTTTTGAAGAGTGCATATGTAATATATATAGTTATATATATAAAATACAACTATGTACATATATATATATACACACACACATACATACACAGTCAGTGAGTTCTGAGCGTTTTCCTTGAGTGGATGCACACTCTGAATGGGGGGGAGGCGAGGGAGGAGGAGCACGCGCGAGCCTGCCGGTCCTGCAGCAGACGGGCTCTCCGGCTGGACGCTGCTCCAGCCCTGCTTCTATTCTGCCCACTGCCGCAGGTGCTCGGAAAGCTCTAATGCGCTACACAGCTGACATCAAGCTTTCCTGCAGGAACATCATCAAGGGCTTATTTTTAAAAACTCTCGTGATGATGCATCATCACAAAAGATGAACAATCTTATACTAGCCCTTTTTCTTTCTTTATGATCAACTTTTTAGAAAAGGAAAGAAAAATGGTACCTACCAGAATCATCTTTCTGAAACAAAAACTCAGCGAATCTTTGCTTCCGATTACAGATAAGAAATCATGTGTGACATTTCCTAAACTAACCTCCAATCTCTTTATTCACGTTTAGACAGGTCTCAGTTACAAAAAGGATGAATGAGCAGGACATCAATCACTTTGGAATATTAGCACCTTAAAGATGTCTTTAGCAGGTCAATAATCTTTTCACCTTAGAAGGACTTTATCAGATCTTGTCTAAAGCCTGGATAAAAGCCCTGCATTAAGTACTTCTAACAATTGACAGTGTATCTCCAAGACACAAAGCTGTTTTCTTCCTTAGGGTGCAATCCTCAAGGTCACCATTCTTTGCAGCCTTCCAGAATGACAAAGGAGCATTACCTCTGGCCAAACAAGCTGTCAACACAAACTTTGTCATAGCTCAGATAAAGAAACTGGCAGACAGTGATAATAAGGTCTAATTTCTCTCCTTCCCAAGGGAGGTAAATAGATTTCAAATCAGTCTAGAAACCTGTACACAGGAAGCCATGTTATCTTTGGCCATACAAAGAAGAAAAGACTCACTGTAAATTCATCTAAAGGTTCATTGATTTCGATGTCCAACACTTCATCACTGTATAGCTGCTCCTCCTCTGGCTCTTCTCCATATTCTATCTGGTCTTCGGTCAACTCTGTATCATGGCCTTCATACTGTCCTTCCTCGGGGTACTCCTGAGTATACAATTCCGGACCATCAGACTTGTGGTACGCTAGCTCATCCTCTCCTTGTTCATACTCAGATTCCTGCTCTCCAGACTGGTCATTAGTGTTGTCAGAAAGCTCAAACGATGGAACCATACCAGATGTAGTATTGAGATTGACTGTGACATCCTGAGTACTGGAGAAGACAAAAATACAGAGACACACCCACTAAACATGGAGCTCAACACTAAATCACTATATATTCTACTACTGTAAATGTTTTCTGACAAAGACCTGAATGAACTATGACTGGTGAAGTCACTTCAGTTGTTGATATGTCCACTCCAACAAGAGTGAAAACAAGACTTAAAAGTGCAAACCTATACATGATGCAGATAACAGAGCACAAGGCCCCAGATTTGTGGTGAGGACACAGCCTCCACTGCACTTCTCATCCGAAAGTTATCTGACCAAAGAATCACCAACACAGTAAGGCAGCAGGTCAGACTGGCAGAAATCTTAAGACTGAAACCAAGCATTTTATATTTCACTCTAATCCACAGAATGAATGGATGGATTCTGTGGCCAGGGATGTATGTTAAACACAAGAGTACTGCTCTATAAGCAGAAAATCGTAATTGGAATTTTAAAAATAATTTGGTTTCTTCCTTATATAACACAAATTCAGATTCCTATTTGTAAAAAAAATTAAAACATTATGGACCAGGGATTTAGCTAAATGGTTCTGGCATCTGCCTTGTAAGCACAAGGTCCCAAATTCCATCCCCAGTAACCATATACCAGTGCCAGGCATGATGACTCACACCCACCAGCAATCAGCACCACATACCACAGTGCCAGACATGGTGGCTCACACCTGTAATCCTAGCACTTGGGAGGCAGAGACAGGAGGATTGGTGTGAGTTCAAGGCTTGCCTGGGCTACACAGTGAGCTCAGGGCCAGCCTGAACTACAAAGTGAGACCCTGTCTCAAAAAAAATTAAAACATTAAAAATCTGTATGAAAATACATTTGATTGTTCAAATAATTAAAAGGCCTATAGCCACAAATTTCCCTAAAGAAAATAACAGGTAATTTCCAAGTAAAACAACAAAGTATTTTAGAACTTCAAAAAATCAAATATTACGGACATGGTGGCTCATGTCTGTAATCCCAGCACTCGGGAGGCAGAGACAGGAGGATTGCTGAGTTCGCGGCAGCTTGCCTGGGTACCATAGTGAGCTCAGGGCCAGCCTGAACTACAAAGCGAGACCCTGTCTCAAAAAGCAAAAAAAAAAAAATCAAATATTAGGGCCAGAGGGTTAGCTCAGTGGTTCTGGCGCCTGCCTTGCAAGTGCAAGGTCCTGAGTTCAATCCCCGGTAACCACATACAATACTGGGCATGGTGACTCACGCCCACCAGCAATCAACCAGCAATCAGCACCAATACCACAGTGCCAGGCATGGTGGCTCACGCCTGTCATCCCAGCACTCGGGAGGCAGAGACAGGAGGATTGCTGAGTTCGAGGCTTGCCTGGGCTACATAGTGAGCTCAGAGCCAGCCTGAACTACAAAAGCGAGACCCTGTCTCAAAAAAAAAAAAAAAAAAATCAAATATTAGGCCCAGGGATTTAGCTCATCAGTTCTGGTGTCTGCCCTGCAAGCGCAAGCAAGGTCCTGAGTTTGATCCCCAGTACCACACACCACAATTCTGGGCGTGGTGGCTCATGCCTATAATCCCAGCACTTGGGAGGCAAAGGCTGGAGAATTGCTGAGTTTGAGGCTTGCCTGGGCTACACAGTGAGCTCAGGGCCAGCCTGAACTACAAAGTGAGACCCTGTCTCAAAAAGAAAAAAAAAAAATCATATTTTACCTATTAAATCTCAACAGCTAAATACCAAACAAACATGCAAGATACCATTTCAAATGCAAGATTTTGTAAAAAAAAGTCTATGTTCACACATATTAAGTATTCGATCCTAACAAAAAGTTGAATATACCACATAAAACGCAAAACATTGGCTAAAAAGATGTACTCCAAGGCCAATCTTACTTAAAATATCAAATTATAATAATGATGTCAAAGACTAGGATAGATAGAGGAATGTATGTAACTGTCAGAATAAATTTACTCATAAATTACTACAAACCTGTCACAAATTTGACTCAAGACCATGACACGTATTTATTATATTTATAACCAAATGATTATATTTTGCTATTTCCTCACAAAATTGAAAAATTATTTCTACCTTCCAGAGTACTATACTGTATCTCTCTCTCTGAAACAGTAAATAATAAATAAGGTCTCTGTCCTTCCTCTAAAGAAAGTAATTCTTTAAAGAGCAGTATACAACTTTTGAGCTTTTACCACCTTCACTGAATGAACTCAAAGGTCATCAAATGCAAGATCTTTACTAGTTTTAACCAGCAGAATTATTTTCACTGCGATACATATGGATTCTACATCAGAATAACACAATAACCCATTTAGAATGCAACCATATGTTAAAGATGTAAGAGCACATTATTCAAATACAATCCACTATTAATGATAACTTACAAACAGTTCCTATTACAGAACATTTTAATGAATTAATATTGAGTACCTGAAATGTTCTTCATCTTCATTATCACTTTGTAAAAGGTCATCATTTAGCTCTTCATCTGATAAATCTGACTGATTCTAATTAAAATAAAAAATCTAATTAATGCATGTCACTTTCATGAAAAGATGTTACAATGGTACAAAATTACACTGAATGGAGTGTTTCAAATCCTGTTATTAAAACATTTGCCATCCAGACTTTTTTTTCAGTTTGCTGTCCCTGTGGACAGTCAAGGATCCCACATAACAATGGACTTATTTCAGATGCTACAGGCAAGGAAGTATGAAAGTAGTTAAGTATGAATAGTCTTATTTTAATTCTAACACAAAAAGAAAAAGATTATCAGATCCTTGGGTACAGACTTGCAAACAATTTTTCCTTACAATATGGAAAAAAGAAATCTTTCAGATATGACTAAACTTAAGTCAGTCTAGAATCTGCACTTTTAAGGCAAAATATAAAGTGCTCTAGAGATGTGCAGTTTTTAAGATAACTCAATCACATGACTGAAATGGTATGCACAAGGAAAACTGTCCACTAAAGATCACACATGAAAGTAAACATCGCAAATTCAAACCCTCGGTCCTTGGCAGTGCTCTGAACTCATCCTATCAGCAAGCAGAGAAGTTAGTAATTCAGTAAACAGCTCTAAGTTTTATTGCGTTAGATGTGTCCCAAAATTCTAGACTACACAGTAAAATTTCACTTTTCTATTAAAATTATTAATATGTAAAATGTTATAAAGAATCCACTTGTCAAAAAAGAGCCTCTACACTGTGTGAAGAAGAGCTCATTCCAGTTAAGAGCCTGTAATCTAAGCAGCCAGCTGGCAAAGACTCCATCCCTGAATGGATGGGCCAACACTGGGGAGAAAAATGTTAGTAATTAACTGGGAAAGGAATGAAGCTTCTGTAGGTACCAGAGGGACCAGGGAGTCTGGGGCGGAGTATGTGTGCCACGGGTGCCCTAGGACGGTCTGCTCCAGAGTGTACCCAATCCCTGCACTTCTCGGTGCCAGGGGCTGTGAACTGTGTTTCTGAGTCCACCTGCCTTTTTTACTGTGGCTGCTGATATTTTCCTGTTGATTTAGGGCAGGCCTGACATAAAAAGCATGTATAAATTACTAAAAGGTAAAGTTCCATATATACTCACACATATATTTATTTTTTTAAATAAAGATTGATGCACTCACTTCAGCACATATACTAAGAAATGAAGCTTGAAAAATTGACTTTTCTACTTAATTTACACATTATAAAATTAAGTCTTTCAAACTTGATTGTATATTTTTCATTACAATATTTTTGATAGCCCAAAATAACCAACTGTATGAATGTACATTAATCCCAAGAGACCCCAGGTATCACTGGAATTACACTTCTTGCTCGCATTGGTAGAGGCAGAATCCAGGGTCTGACACGTACGTTCTAGCTAAGCCTCGAACACTCAGCTACAGGCCTAACACTAACCCCTTTAGTTAGACTGATGAGTACTTGTCAAAAAACAGTGAACCAAAACCCAGTGAGCATGCACACATTCTTCAGCCAGTATCCTCTGCACACGGTTCACCTGAGCCCTCAACCCTCATCTGCTGAGATGGAGGAAGGGGCCACAGTCCGCGGCCAGGCCACAGGGACGCTAAGCGTCAGTAAGCAGCAGAGCACAGAAAGGAAAGCTGGCTTGAAAGGATGTTTAAGTCACATAGTAGAGAAAATGCTAATAAGCAGCACAATCAGTTATACATACTCATAAGTAAAATAAATAGGTCACAAATATGTAAATATGTCTTTTCTCTGGTATGAGAAACTAAAGATATTATTGAGTTCTAGAATGTAGGATGGATATTGTGAAATGCAAAATATTCAAAAAGAAATGTGGAGGGGTGAGTAATGAGGGGTAAAGAAAAAAATGTGATGGTAATCAAGAAAGGGAAACAAAGCTTATACATTTAGGGGGCGGTAAGTTGTGGGGGTAGGGGAATGGGAAAAATGAGAATTAAATCATGTAATATACAGGTACAAATTGTCAGTATTGAGTGTGATCATGATGTGTATATACAATGTACCAATAAAGATTTTTTTTAAAAGTTTTTACTTAAAAAAGTTTGGAGGGCCGGAGGGTTAGCTCAATGGTTCCGGCACCTGCCTTGCAAGCGCAAGGTCCTGAGTTCGATCCCCGGAAACCACGTATAATGCTGGGCGTGGAGACACGCCCACCAACAATCAACACCACATACCACAATGCCGGACGCGGCCACGGTGGCTCACGCCTGTCATCCCAGCACTCGGGAGACAGAGACAGGAGGATTGCTGAGTTCGTGGCGGCTTGCCTGGGCACCATAGTGAGCTCAG
>PVIC010044330.1:0-15060 GCA_004025085.1 Thryonomys swinderianus
AAAAAAAAAAAAAAAAAGAGTCTGTCTGTCATATATTGGTACGAAATCCCCAATGTTGAGTGTGATTGTGAACTATATATAAAATGTACCAATAAAGAATTCAGTTAAAAAAATTAAAAAATAAAGAGGCTGTGCCATTCTGCATTTTCACCAACAATGAATGAAAATTCCAGCTATTCCACATCCTTAGCAGCATTCGCTGTTGTTAGTTCATATGCTTCTTATTTCTTCACTGGTGAGACATCCGTTATGGTCTTTGCTCTACATAATAATGAGGTTATTTATCTTTTATTGTTAGGCTTCAAGAGTTCTTTACTTTTGTTAATAGTACTTATTCAGAGGTTTCCTAACAAATTTTTTTTCAGTGTGTGGTTTATTTTTTCATCCTTTTGCCAATACCTTTCACAGAGCAGGAATTTAAAATTTTAATGGGCTCCAATTTATCTACTTTTCTTTTTCAGAGATTTTGCCTTCCATGTCACATCTAGAAAGTCACAGTCAAACTCAAGGTCGATCAGGATTGCCTGATACTAGCTGCTAGTAGTTTCACAATTTTGTATTTTACACTGAGTTCTGTGACCCATTTTGAGTTAAGTTTTGTGGTAGGTATAAATTTGTGTCTAGATTAATATCTTTGCTTGAGGATGTTCATTTATTCCAGCATCATTTGTTAAAAAAATTTTTGCTCCTTTGTCAAAGATTAGTTGACTATGCCATTCTGTTTCTAAGGCTATTTTACTCCATTGATTAGTTTGTATATTCTTTCACCAATATCACACTGCCTTGAGTGCTATAGCATTATATAAAGTATTGAGATCCAGCAATGTCAGTCTCTTGGTTTTGTTCTTTTCTTTCAATATTATATGGCTATTTTGGGCCTCTTGTGGCTCCATAAAGAGATAAGAATCAGTTTGTCAATAATCACAAAATGACTTGCTAGTATTTTGATCAGAGCTAAATTAAATCAGTAGATAACATGTGAAGAACTGATTGGTATCTTGAAAATATTGAATTTCTTAGGTATGAATATGGACTGTCACTCCACTTATTTATTTGATTTCTTTGATTAGAGTTTTGGAGATTTTCTCTTGTAGATCATGTAGATATTTTGTTAGATATATACGTACATATTTCATTTCAGGAATGCTAATATAAATGGAGTATTAAAAAATTTAAAATTCCACTTGTTCATTCCGGCATATAACAAATTAATTGGCATCTGACATTGACCTTGTGTTCTGCAACCTTGTGATAATCAGTGATTCTGAGAGTTTCATTATTGTGCTTTAAATGTCTTTTTTCACAAATTTTATTAAGTAATAGTCCAATTTATTTTGTAAGTGAATTTATTGGTACATTTTAGGTATGCATTATGATCACATTCCTCATTGAGAATTTGTACCTGTACATGATATATCTTGATTTCATTTTTTCCCATTTCCTGCCCTCTCTTCAGCCCCTCCACCCCCTATATGCATAAGTTTTGTTTCCATTTTTCCTTTATATCTTCAAACTTTTTCTTTATCTTCTTTGTTTTCCGCTGGCCCACCTCCCTAGTCCCTCTTTCCCCTTTGATGATCTTTTCCTTATTTTACAACACCCATTATAAATTCTGGACCTCATTTACATCTTCAGTTTCTCACACTAGAGAACAATGTATTTACACGTGTTTCTTATTTATTTCACTATGAGTATGGGCTCAAGTTACTGTAAAAGTCTCAAGTATAGTACTCCGTTTTATTAAAAAATCACGTCTTTATCCACTCACCATTTGATGGGCTTTTGGGCTGTTTCTAAGATTTAGCTATGACAAAGTGCGCCGCTATAAACATGGGTGCATGTATATCACTGCTGTATGATGCTCTTAATGTAACTTATTTTTACTGAGTTACTTTAGTAACCTCTCACCTTGTATGATTCTCTTATTAGTTCTCGGTGTTTCTTTTTGTAGGTTGCTTTGAATTTTCTACATAGATAATCATGTTATCTGTAAGTAAGACAGTTTTATTTCATTTCCAATTTTTTGCCTACAGCAGTTACTAAAATGTCTATTACTATGATAAATTATAGCACTGAGAATTTTAATCCTAATTTTAATGAGGAAATCAGTCTTTCTCTAAACATGATAGTAGTGCTATAGATATGCTTATTTAGTTGAGGCAGTATTCTCTTCCTGACTTGCTGAGAATTTTTAAAAAGCATGAATGAGGATTAGATGCTGCCTTTTCTTTTCTATGTGAATTATTATAACTTTTTTTTAGCTTCTTGACCATATGGATGAGCTTAATTGTTGTTGAATGATGAACCAGTTTTTCTTACCTGAAAAAAATCCCATTTGATCATGGTGTGCATAACTTTTCTCTTTACTTCTCTTTCTTTTTGTTGTAGTAATACCTCTTAAGGTCTATCTTCTTAATAACTTTTAAGTACAGCTCAGTGTTGTTGGCTATAAGTATGATGCTATATAACAGAGGTCTATAATTTATTCATCTTTCTTAAGTGAAACTTTCCATCTCTTTGTTAGTTACTACTGTTTCCTCCTCCCTTGTAGCCCTTGGCAACCATTTTTCCGTTCTGTTTCTATGCAGTTAATTTTTATGATCCTCTATATACACAGAATTATGATATTCTTTTGGTACATGATGAGCTCACTGAACTCAGCACATGGTTCTCATGGTTCTTTCATTTCATTATATATAGTGGGGTTTACTTTTTAAAGGCTGGATAATATTGCTTTGCATGAATATAGCACATTTTTATCCATTCACCTACTATTGTATATTTAAGTAGTTTCCATTTCTCTTAAACATTGTTAGATTTATTTATTTACTTTTTTTTAGAATATTTACCCCCTATTTTAAGTATGACTTTTTTGTACTCTTTGGTGTTTGCATTGTGGTAATAATGTCCTCCTTAAACGGTTTAGGAAAGGCTCCTTCGTATTTCATTTTCTGGAAAAGTTTATATATATATTATGTTAATCATTTAGCTGACTGGTAAAATTCACCAGTGTAACCATTGCTTAAAGAGTTTCAAGAGGTTTTAAATTATGAATTAAAGTTTTTTCATTGTTTCAGGGTTCACCAAATATCCTACTTTATCTCATTTGGAGTTTTGCTAGTTTGTTGTCTTCAAAGAATGTACCTGCTTCTTCTACATTATTGAATTTATTGGCATGAAGTTATTTGTGATATCCTGTTTTATATTTTAATGTTTGTAGAATGTGTAGCAAAGTCCTCTACTTCATTGCTAATACTGTTGATTTGTATCATCTCTTTGCTTTTGGTCAATGTTGCTAGAAGTTTCTTGGTTTTATTGGTTTTTTCAAAGAGCTAACTTTCTAGAAAAATGTATTTGACTTTAAATGAACATGTATGAGTTATACATGATGATGGAGTTCAGTGCGATATTTCTACCCAAGCACAGCGTGAGCACTGATCCGGTCCTGCCTCCCTTGATGGGCTTTCCTTCCCTCACCCTCTGGCAATCACCATTCTGTATTTGCTCAACCTCTTCAGCTTCCATATAAGACTCGAGAACATTACAGTTTCCTTTACTGTTTTGTGGTTAATGCCAGCGGTTTCTCCTCTGATATTTATTATTTCCCTCCTTCTCCTTGCTTTGGGTTTATTTTTCTTTTTTTAGTTTCCTGAGGTAAAAATTTAAGTACGATTTGAAGCCTCTTCCTCATTTTTTAAAAGCTGAATTCTTTATTGGTACATGCTTTAAATTTTTTGCAACACTGTGTTAGCTGTATCTCAAAAATTGAAATATTTTATTTTTATTTAGTTTGATGTATTGTTTGATTTCCCTTTAAACTTAACCTCTTTAACTAAGGTTGCTCAATTTTCATTTTTTAGACATTTTGATGCTTTTCTTGTCTTATTGACTTATAGTTTGATTCTATTAGGCCTTTTTTTTTTTGGTGGTACTGGGGATCAAACTCTGGCCCTTGTGCTTCCAAGGTAAGTGCAGTACCACTTGAGCTAAATCCCAGGCCCCTATAGCTTGATTCTCTTGTCAGAGAACATACTGTACAATTTTATTTCCTGTAAGTGTGCTGTGGTGTGTTTTATGATTCAGAACATACTGTATACTTATAAATGTTTCACAGCTCTTGGAGGAAGAACATTGTACTGTTGTTGGATAGAGTACTGCACATAGGCTAATCTTGGTGGCTGATGATGGTCTTCAGATGTTCTATATTGGTCACTTTTTGTCTAGCGTGTCTATCATTTGCTGAGAAAGAAGCGTTGAAGTTCCCAGCCTTAACTTTGGATTTGCTTATTTCTTCTTTAGCTTTATGAGTTTTAGCTACATGTATTTGGAGGCCATGTGGATTTAGTGTGTGACACAATTAGGGTCATTATGATTCCCTGGTGATTTAATCCTCCTGTCACTATTACGACTCTCTTTGTCTATAGTAATTGATTTGCTCTGATATCTAGTTTTTCTGATATTAATATAGTCACTCTTGCTTTTTTAATTATTAATAATTTCAAGATATACATTTTTATCTTACTTTTATCCTACCTATGTTCTTAAATTTTAAGTGAGTTTCTTTAGACAGCATAAAACTGGGCCATGATTTTTAAATTTTGTTATTTCATGTTTTTGATTAGTAAATTTAGTTCACTTACATTGACATGTTAGTGGTTAATCTGCCATTTTGTTACTCGTTTTTTCACATCTGGTTTGTATTTTTCTTCATATGTATTTCTGTGGATTGGTTGAATAAATTAAGACTCTATTCCATTTTAATTTATTTATAGGTTTAAAGCATCTTATTGCATAATTTAGTAGGATATACTATAGATATTACATCATACATATGTTACTTTCCACAGGCTATTTTATTAACACTTTAATGCTTCAAGTGAAGTATGAAACCTTGTTATGATCTTGGTCTCTTAACATTTTCCACTTTTAAATATTGTTTCTTGATAACCAGAGGTCCTATTTTTTCTCTTAATCATCAAATATAATTTATAAGATACATGGGAAAAGTTATACTTCATTGGATTTATTCATATCTCTGCTTCTTCCACTGTTCCATCTTGTTACCCAGTGCTCTAGAATTCACTCTTTTCAGGAATTTCCTTTAGTCATTCTCCAAGGATAGGTCTATTAGCAACAAATTCTTCCAATTATCCTTTCGCTAAAAATGTCTTTGTTTCTCTTTTATTCCTGAAGGCTAATTTTCCCTAAATATAGAGTTTGATTAGTTTTCTTGGTAACTTGAAAAATACTTTGCCACATGGTTTCAGATATATGGTCTCCATGGTTTCAGATGAGAAATTTACTGTTACTCCAATAGATCTTCCTCCATGGGTAATGTGTCATATTTTTTGTGAATGCATTCAAGATTTCTTTCTTTGTCTTTAGTTTTAAGAGCTTTAGCTGTGATGTGTTTTGGCTTTTCTGTGCCATTTGTACCATTTGGTACAAATTCTTGAACTTTGTGTCTATTGCCCGTTTTTTTTGTTTGTTTGTTTTTATTTTTGTTTTTTTGAGAAAAGGTCTCACTTTGTAGTTCAGGCTAGCCCTGAGCTCACTATGTAGCCCAGGCAAGCCTCGAACTCAGCAGCCTTCCTGCCTCTGTCTCCCGAGTGCTGGGATTACAGGCATGAGCCACCATGCCTGGCACTGTGGTATGTGCTATTGATTGCCAGTGGTCGTGAGTAACCATGCCCAGTGTTGTTGTGTGTAGTTACTGGCGATCCAACCAGGAACCTTGCCTTGCTAGGCAGGCGCCAGAACCCCCAAACTAAATCTCTAGCCTATTGCCCAATTTTTAAAATTTCAGCTACTATTCATTTGGGTTCATTTCCTTTCTCTTCTTCCAGGGCCACAGCGACGTGAATATTCCATGTTTCTGCCACCACATAGGTGTCTCTCTTCATTTTTATGTATGTCTCTTTCGTTTGTTCTCAAGTAAATTCTGTGAATTCAGAGGTGTTCGGTGAGTTTGATTGAACTCCCTGTAAGATCACTGATTATATCATTTGTCTTCTTCACTTTGACACTGACCCCATTTGCAGAATTAGAAAACTTGGTTATTAGTTTTGTTTCAGTTTTATTTTTATCTTTTATTTTTTGTTGGGCTATAATATTTGTACATCTTTATGAGGTACATTATGATAACTGGATACATGTGTACAGTATAGAATGACCACTATTTCAGTTTCATATTTTCTATTTCCCTGTTTTCATAATGTTTGCAGTTTTGTTAATATTTTCTGCTTTTTATTTTTCAGATAATTTATAATTGATTATTGAAATGTTTTTATTTAGTATCCTTGCCAGATAATTATATCTGATTTGTTTCAGTCTTGGCTCTTCTTGACTGTTATTTCTCACTATGTACTATTTTCTTGGTTCTTGGTATGATAGGTGATTTTTTAATTGCATGTTGGACATTTTGACACTTATGTTAATAGAGTACATCCTGTTTATCAGGCAATCAGCCTGTTTATGGTTAATACCAAGTCTCTGGGTTAATTTTCTGTGCCATTTTCCAATTTCAGTTTAATTTCTGATTCCTTCGTGGTGTTGTCTTGATATTACAGCTCTGAGTCAGTTGGTGTTATATTATGGAAATAATGTGGGTGAACTTGACCCAGTTGGTGTGC
Source organism: Thryonomys swinderianus (assembly GCA_004025085.1). Taxonomy (NCBI): domain Eukaryota; kingdom Metazoa; phylum Chordata; class Mammalia; order Rodentia; family Thryonomyidae; genus Thryonomys; species Thryonomys swinderianus. The sequence continues at coordinate 6,633 of PVIC010044330.1, forward strand.
GCTTTCAAACAGAGAGCTTGCTTCAGCGGAGAGCGGAGTCGGGGAGGCTCAAAGTACCCAGAGGATTGCGTGAGACCCCAGATCTCTGCAATGCAGAGAGGCGTGCGGAACAACTGCAGGTTGGTCCCCGGGGAGCTCAGGACTACCTGTGCCCAACGGCTGAGGAGGAATCAGGGACCGTAGGGCTCCTGGCAAATAGACTTTAACTCTGTCAACGTCTCATTAAGCCTGTAGTTGCTTATTCTTCAGAGATGTGTGAGATCCTAAGCTAAGATCCTGCCTGAATCTGCTAGTACCGCTGAGACATAGAACTATGCTATAATTAAGAGGTAGTGTTCAAGCCATTGCGTTGTGACAAATTCTTAAGCAGGAGAAAACTAGCTCTCCAGCATCAATGTTTCCTTTGTGCTGTGTCACCTGCCCCCTAAGGTTTTTTTGAACTGTCAGTGCCCTATGGTTTCATACCATCTTTACAACACTGACTTTGTAAGTTCTAAACGTTTAGCTTCTGTATTCGAGTCTACAACAGATTTTGAACGAGTTTTGTATATGAAGTGAGGCAATAGTTGTGGTTATGTTTCCTGATACAGAATTTTTCCAGTAGTACTGATATTGCAGCTGACGTTACCTTGCTGCCTTTGGAAAAATACAACTGGCTCTGTACATGCTTGTTCTTTTCTAAATTATCTGCTCTGCTTCATTTGCACATATTTTAGTTTGCATGGAAGGACGTATATTATGTGTTTCGTGACTTCTAAAATAAGTGCCATCACCTTCAGACCCGTTTTATTGCCACAGCTCTATCTAGTCTCATGCTTCGAACTGCTGCTTGTCATGTAAAATATCACATTTTATCTTAGCTACTCTCCCAGTAATTGTCATCTAGACTGCTTCAAACACTTTGGTTCCACAAATAATGTCACAATGGGTACCTTCTAACGAGAGCCTTTGAAGAATGGCGTGATAATTGTGTTGGCATTTGTGTCCAGGAACAGAATAGTTGGGTCTTAGTGCATGCAGAGTCCTGACTTGTCTAAGGACTGCCACTTGCTCTTCAGGTTGGCAGCAGCTATCTATCTATCTATCTATCTATCTATCTATCTATCTATCTATCTATCTATCTATCTATCATCTACCTATCTATCTATTTATACTAGCTGTGCCATATAGATTTGCATACTGCCCACCCCAGTGGATACTTGGCATTCCTCCTCCTCTTCTTTCTATTTTTCTAGTTACACACAGGCAAAGTGTTACCTGTTTTAATTGACATTTCCTTTATTACATTCAAGGGCATGTCTCTGTATACTTTTCACAGTTCTGGGTTTCCCTTTTTTTTTTTTACATTGCAAACTCAGGGGTCCGTTTTTGCAATAGTTCTGTTAATGTACCTCGAAGGATATTTATTGCAGTTGTTATAGTGTCATAAACACAGAAACAACTCAAGGGTCCATCAGCACACGAATGAATAAGAACATGCATGTGCTATGTCCATGCATAGAGTGTTAGTCATTAGCAGCAATGAAAGGCTACAACATGGGTGAGCTTTGAAAAAATTATACTCACAGAAACTGTTCACCAAAGGTCCATATGATACCATTCAGCTGATATAAAGTGTCCAAAAGAGGCAAATCCATGGATGCAGGAAGAAGATTAGTGGTTGCTGAAGGCTCAAAGGGAAGATAAGGGAAAGAGAAGTTCTGCTAATGGGGAAGAAGTTTTCTTGGGAGTGATCAAAATGTTTTAAAATTCATTGCTCTGACAGGTCTACAGCTCTATATTAAAATCATTCCATTGTACGCTGAGTATTGGTAAATAGTATGGAATATGAATTACGGTCTCAGTGAATACAGATGAATGAACTAGATCTAAAGAATAGCATGATTTACAATGATCTATATACTAGAGTCCTTTTCTTGTTTTTGAGAAAGCTTGAAAAAAGGTCTTGGATTTGAAAAACAACGCAAGGAATAGTGTTTGATATGCTTATGATTGCTAAGCAACCAAATAGATCAGCATATTAGTATGATCGTATCCACTGTGTATATTCACATGTTTATAAGTGATTTTAACACATAAATATACACTTGTCACCACAGTGGACTTCCCCAACATTTTCAGTGTTTTACTCCCCCAGATCGAGTGACAGGTTTTAGTATCTTCCTTTTTCGTAGTTCCTTTAAATTTTGTAGCGGGCAGGTATTTATTTTACATTAAGAAGAAAACTGCTAGAGCTTATATACTCGGAATAGAGGAGGCCATTGCACCTAACCCTTGTGTGCGGGTCTCCTCCTTCGGAAAAACAAACCCAGCATCAATTAATGAGGGGATTCTCAGAACAGCGGGCAGATCTTCGATCCAGTGTCTGTACCCTGAACACCTGATCTGAATGGAAATGCACTTAACAGTGTCTGTCTTTTTTTCCTGATTAATTTCTCTGGGTCTTTGTTGGTTAGCATTAGCACAGTTAGAAATTACTGTGCTGTTTGGTATTCGCTTGTAGACCCTATCGTTTGTATAAGTGTGATGGCCCTGAGCAGCTCAGCTTCTACATACTTTTAGGGCACGAGTTACTCCCCTCTTCCTCGCGCTTGCTCTCCCACAGCCCACTAATGACACACTGCATCCTACACAGATACAGCCCGTGCAGATGCAAGAGTTGTATCGACATAAACCAAAATACATTTTAAACATAAACTAGCCTTGCTCTTTATAGTCATAAAGATTTTCTGTATTCTATTCTCCAACCCAAACTTTCCCTTTGGTAGGTGTTCTGATCAGGTTTTGTAGTTAACAAATTAGTTGGCATCTTGGTAAATGTTTTAGAACAAGCCTATGAAATTGTATTAGGTACCTAGTTCTTCAAACAAACAAACAAACAAACAAACAACATCACAAAGTTACCGGTTTAAAAAAACACACATTTATTATTTGAAGTTTTGTAGGTCGAAAGTCTAGGCACAACTTCACTGCATCTTCTGCTTTGTGTCTTCACAAGGCTGAAGTCAAGGCATGAGCCAAGCTGAGCAACCATTCGGATAGTCAGCTGGGGAGGAATCTTCTTCTAAGCTCAGTTCTTTCCTTGGAGGTTGTGAGGACACAGGGCCAGATGTTCATGTGGACTGTTAGCTGGAAGCTGCCAGCAGTCTTGAGAGGCCATTCCCAGTTGCTTCACATGGGCTGCCGCAATGGGTGCATGTATTTCCCCACATCAGCAAGGTGTCTAAAGACACACCTCTAAGGGGTGTCATCCTATCACTTTGCCACACAGATTAGTTGGAAGCAGGTCACATGTCCCATCTATATTCATAGTATGGATATGCCAGGAAGACGTCACCTTATTATTTATTTATCAGTTGAACTTGTTATTTATTTTAAAAGGTATATGAGGAAACTACTTGGTGTAGGCATTTTATGATTTCTTTATCTTTTTAAATAACTAACATGAGTATTTGGTTCTTTGCAGATACTCTTACTAATAAAACCCCTGGTTTGATTATTATTATTATTATTATTATTATTTTTTTTTTGCTTTTTGAGACAGGGTCTCGCGTTGTAGTTCAGGCTGGCCCTGAGCTCACTATGGTGCTCAGGCAAGCCGCCGCGAACTCAACAATCCTCCTGTCTCTGCCTCCCGAGTGCTGGAATGACAGGCGTGAGCCACCACGTCCGGCATTGTGGTATGCGGTGTTGATTGTTGGTGGGCGTGTCTCCACACCCAGCATTATATGTGGTAACCGGGGATCGAACTCAGGTCCTTGTGCTTGCAAGGCAGGCGCCGGAACCACTGAGCTAACCCTCCGGCCCCCTGGTTTGATTCTTAACTGGTAGTGTAAAAGTGCACCACTGGAGTGACTTGTCAGAGAGCATTTCCAGGACTGTTGGTGCTAAACATTAATTTTGTTGTGAGCAAAAATGACATAAATAAATAAAATTCTATGATATCAGATAATAAGCTACTATAAATTCTTTAGTATCAAGAGGGATTATAAATAATTGGTTTGAACACTATAGAAATCTCAAAGTGTAAACTGTCGTGATGCCAGAAGAAACTGAAGCACTTGCCTTCAGTGGAAAGGTGGATGTGGCTGTGTCGCATCAGTCAGCTGACCCTAGTAAAGACACTGGGCTGACCCGCAGCAATTCATAGGATTTTTAAAAAATTGAATTCTTTGTACATTTTATATACAGCTCACAATCACACTCAACATTAGGGAATTTGTACCAGTATATGACACGGCTTAATTCTCATTTTTAGCCATACCCCTACCCACCCTATAGGGTATTTGTTTTGTAGTAGTCACTTGTATTGGCCAATGGGACACTAAGGCATACGGCTGGAAGAATTAGGAAGACTTGTTTGCATTACTATGAAGACTGATCTTCAAATACGTTGCAATGATGCAAGTAGAAAGAGCAGCAATAAAACGGAATGGAGGAGCCTTGGGAGGGAACTTTACTCTGCAAGGCTCCCACGTGCCCTGGGAGTCAGGCTCTTGGCCCCGGATCAGCGTTGGGCCCCTGATCCCCAACCCTTGCTCCCTCTGCTGGCTCAGAGTGGTGGACCAGGCTGTCACAGAACAGGGTTCAAAAGCTGCAGGCTGCGGCAGTGTACAGGCGGAAGTTCCTGTGGAGCCAAGTCAACCCAAGAAGGACGCCATCCAGTTAGTTCTCAGAAAGTATGACATGATAGAAACACCTGCCAGGAGGAAGCCAAAGATGAAATACAGATCAACTAGATTATCTGTCCAGGTGAGAGCCTAATTTATTTTTTAAAAATCTATCATTTTGATTGACAAATAATAATTGTGTATATTCATGGGATACCATGTGATGTTTTGATACACATGTACATTGTGGAATTAATGTATCTGTCACTTTACAGAGTTATCATTTCTTTGTGCTAAAAACAGTTAAACTCATTGGGAATTGGGGCTTACATAGTACATTATTTTTAGCTGTCATCACCATATTAGGAAATGTATCATTGGAAACTCCTTACTGAAACCTTGTAGCCTTTAACCATCCTCTCACCTTCTACCACCTACTTCCTGCACTGCACTGACGGGGTGACTGAAACTGAAGTGGTCATGGCCAGTGGAAGAAAGGGTCTAGCGTGGGAAGGAGGCACAAGGTGAGGGAAGTGGGCCTTCAAGGAAATGAGCTCGTGGACAGCTCCACGTGGCACACTGAGGCCAGGGCAGCTTGTGAAGGTTCTGTGAGGACAGATTCGTGTCTCTTGAAGCCAGTTGGGATGTTTCTTGGATTTGACAGATGAGGTTTGTTGCTGTGAAGATGAAGTTAGCTACTAGCTTCATTTCCAACTGCTTGCTTGACATCTAAACTATCTAGGGCCAAAATAGGACCTCTGAAAGGGTCTGGGCAGATGTCCCAGTATGCTTTCATCCAGCAGACACAAGCTCAATGAAGAACAATGGAAGCCGTTGTCAAAGGAATAAATCTGAAAAATAACACCACATTCAAATAAAAATCACATCATTTTCAGGAGTAAGATTGGGGAAAGGGAAGGCAAAATCTCCTTTCATTCTTCCCACCTTATCCAAGATGGCTTTAAAAAAAAAACATTTTTTTCACTATTATATTCTCCCTACAAATCTTGGTTTAAGATTGCAGGAGTGATACGGTAACATAAAAAAAGTGCTCATTTCTGCTGTCCTTATTAAGCTGCAGAGAGAGAAAGAAGTCATCTAACAGGAAACATGTGCTATGTTACAGGGGCTTAACCCTCACAGCCTGTTGTTCCATGTGTGGAACACCCATAACATTAGAACACAACAAAATTTTTTTTCTCTTCAAATTATTGTTCCTTAAACTTTTCTATGTAAAATTTTTTTTCATACAAAAGTTCTAAACTTATAACCTCTGGCATAAATGGGTTAATTTACATAGTTTCCTGAAGTTCTCACAATAGTGCCACATAGTAGGAATTACATTTTGGTTGCAGATGAGGCGATCAATACTCTGTAGCTAAGACAGGTTCTGTAACTTGTCCACAGTCCCACAGCTTTTAAGTGGAAGAGCTTCAATCCAGACCCGGTCTCTATGAATGACAGCTACTACACTGACAACTACTTTGTAGGGTAGTTTTCATGATCTGAAGAGTTGAAATAAGGTCCTGAATGGAATGTCCTGAGCAGAGACAGAAACAGGGATCTTGAGGAACAGTCACGATGGACTGGAAGCAATGATTTGTGATCGGCTCACTGCGCTCTGCGTGAGTACCGCCTTCCTGTCAGTAGTGTCATTGGCTGAGTGTGAAGGAAACATCAGAGCGTCTGTCACCTTCCTTTTGCACTTATTTCCTTTTCTTTCTTATAACATTCTGAAATTGATACATTTGCTCTTCCTGCTTTGCAGATGAGAAGACTGAGACCCTGAGAGATGAAGCAATTTGCTCAGTCGAGGGCAGGAAATGCCGGGATGTGGATGCAAGTCTGTCTGACTCCCAAATGTAAGCTTTGAAAAACTCCATCATCTTTCTTCTCTGTGATCACAACACTCAATTACTGAAGATTTTTTTTATTGATCTCCCCCAGATTTTGCACGGCAGTGCTTATAACATAATTTACGCAGGTGCACTCCAGGTTTCTCTTACAGAGAGTTTCAGTTGTCACCACAAATTTCTGAGGACCATAGCAACAGTTATTCCAACTGACGGTTCTGTTATTCTATAAAGTGACATAATCAATTGGCACAAATTTACGAGTACGAAATACCTTGATTAAATCTTTGTCAGCCTCCGACTTGATCTTTGTGGCTACAAAATGGAGTCTGAGAACAAATTAATGGGAGTTAACAATTAACTGGGACATAGCTCTCAGAACACGCTCGGGATTCAAAGGGCTGAATCTGAGGACTCGCCACACTGAACTTTGATAGACAAGATAATTCAGAGTCCTGAGTAATGAGGCATTTGAATAGGAAGCAGTTATAACCAACTTGATTTAAAAAAGAGCTTTTGAATGAAACCAGTTGATAGCTAGTTACTTTTCTTCACCAAAGCCTATGGGACGAGAATGAAGAACAAATGAACGAAGAATACAAAAAATAAATAAAGGATCATCTATTTTGGAGGTTGAGAAAATAATTACTGAGAATAGCACTGGAACAGCGGTTTTATGAGGAAGAAATGGTGTCGGACTTATCCTCTTAGATTGGCTCAGCCATCCACAAAATAATCCTCCTTCACTACTAGGAAACAATGAGAGGGTGTCACATAACCTCTTGGTTAGCCAGACAAAAAGCCAGCATCGTCAGAAAATGAAAGCCCAAAGGGTGAGCCTGTGCCGGGCTGGGGAATGAGTGTCACACTCAGAATGATCTCTAGAAAATTTTCAGGCAAAATTTTATCTCATCTTTTTCATTTCTCTCTGGGGCTTGCCTCGCTTGAGGAGAGAAAACGTCTGGCACTTTGTCTCAGTTGGTATTCCCTAAAACACTCTCCTGTATTTTGCTAAGAGAAACAACCACAAGAAGCCACAGAAAAAAGTCTTAGAAATGAATGCACTGAGTTTTAGAGTTGAGTTTATGGTACAGGAGCAAAACAGTAGCTCTTTGGATTGTTCCAGTTCCACACGTCAAACTCTGTAGGGAAGCCGTATCATTTTCCTCTCCTTCAATAAACTACTGAGTGTTCTTTCCGTCCAGGGAAATCTCTGACAGCCAACCTCCACCTTCTATCCCTACACCCTGCCCCCCTCAGCCTGAGGCCGAAAGAAGACTGTGAACTCCCATCCTTGTCAGCAGGGGAAGACTAGACCCCCTTTTATTACCGGGGGCTATCTCCGCTACGCCTGCGGTGAGCCCCCTGGGCAGACCATGTCACTGGGGTTTGGACTCCACCTGGTGCACCGGTTTTTCCCCCAAGCCTTCCCCTACCAGTCTATAGTCTCCTTTGCTCCACTTGCCCCAGAACTGCGACCTGGCTCTTAGAATCTCAGCAACTTGGACTGTTCAGTTCTGGCATGCTAATGTATAAGGCAACATGTGCTAAAAAAAGAGCATGGGATTTAGCGTTAGACGACCTGAGTTCAGAGCTCAGCTCAGGCTCTCAGAGGCTCAGTGACTTGGGCAAATTGGTCAATTATCTTTGAATCGTTGTTTCATCAAAATAGTAGTGCCCCCACATTACTTTTAGTGGTTAAACTAGCTATTATAATACAGTTCACATCCCTAAAACGGCCTATCTCATTTAAAGTTCACCTGGTACCAGGGCCGGAGGGTTAGCTCAGTGGTTCCGGCGCCTGCCTCGCAAGCGCAAGGTCCTGAGTTCGATCCCCGGTAACCACATATAACGCTGGGCGTGGAGACATGCCCACCAACAATCAACACCGCATACCACAATGCCGGACGTGGTGGCTCACGCCTGTCATCCCAGCACTCGGGAGGCTGAGACAGGAGGATTGCT
>PVIC010044331.1:0-15075 GCA_004025085.1 Thryonomys swinderianus
TACAAAGCGAGACCCTGTCTCCAAAAAAAAAAAAAAAGGGGGTCAGCAACCAAAGTGAAGAGACTTCAGAGAAGTACAAATAGCTAATAAATACAAAAAGCTATGCTCAACATTGATGGCCATAAAAGAAATGTAAATTAAAACACTCCAATTTCATCCTACCCCAGAAAGAATGTCCATCATCAACGAATCAAATAATGACAAATGCTAGAGAGGTTACAGGAGAAAAAGGACACTTCTACGCTGTTGGTGGAAGTATAAACTACTATAACCACTGTCGAAATCAGTGAGGTAACTGCTCAAAAAACTGAAACTAGAAATTCCATTTGGCCCAGTTATTCCCTTTCTAAGTATCTTCCTGAAAGCATTAAAGACACATACTCATGTTTATAGCAGCACAATTCATAAATCTTGGAAGTGGCCGGTATGTATGCTAACAAATGAAGGAAGAAAATGTAGTACTTTTACACCATGAAGTACTACTCTCCTAGAAAGAAAGATAAACTTGAGTCATTTCTAGGAAATGGATTTATCCTAAGACCATAATGTTTAAGGGAAATAAATCAGACACACAAGATTAAACAGTGCATGGTTTCTCTTATATAAATACACAGAGTAAAAACAAAAGATTGATAATGGGAAGTAGGGAGATAGAACTTTCTCAAAGGTTAAAGAGAACAAGGGAGGAAGGAGGGAGAGGTAGGTGATAAAAAGAATTGGGACACATTACATACATGTACCATCTCCACACAATGACTGTAAATACTATGTACTGCAAACATATATTCCAAAAAAGGGAAGAGGATCAAGAGATAAGTGGAGGGAAAAGTGAGGCAAGGGAAATAGATGGGAAAGGAAGATGTGTTATGTATATGTACCCATTTTCCAAAAGGAATGCAAATACTGTGCACTACACATATACACTAATAAAAAAATGGCAGGAAAAAAAACCTCCCCGGTAACATCTAGACACATTTGACCAGGTATCTGGGCACAGTGGCCTAGCCAAGGTGACACAAAGTTAACTGTCACATTTGTGTCTCTTCCTGGTCACAACACCCTTAACTAGGTGACAGTGCATCTAGAATATAAAGTGTTCCTAAAATGGGAACAAAAACAAAGGATTCTGTCCGCTGTGGAGACTCAACAAACCTCTGAGGCCGAGGGAACCAACAGAGAGATAGTCAGTTAAAGAAGACCTCAAGGGCCGGAGGGTTAGCTCAGTGGTTCCGGCGCCTGCCTCGCAAGCACAAGGTCCTGAGTTCGATCCCTGGTAACCACATATAATGCTGGGCGTGGAGACACGCCCACCAACAATCAACACTGCATATCACAATGCCAGACGTGGCGGCTCACGCCTGTAATCCCAGCACTCGGGAGGCAGAGACAGGAGTATTGCTGAGTTCGCGGAGGCTTGCCTGGGCACCATAGTGAGCTCAGGGTCAGCCTGAACTACAAAGTGAGACCCTGTCTCAAAAGCAAAAAAAAAAAAAAAAAAAAAAAAGAAGACCTCAAGCATTTCATAGGAAAGAGGCCAGAAAATGGATGGAATGGGTTTTCCCAGCATGCCCTGAGCTCCCCATACTGTGGGCCTCTAGTCAGAGGGACACTGCAGAGGGATTCCTGGGGGTGGAGGGGTGGCTACAGGCACTACTACAGTGTGGCCTCTTGTCCTGACTCTTTTCCTAGTTTCTGTATAACTTTGAGTAAGTCTCTTCTCCTCTGTAGGTCTGTCTACTCTAGAAACAAAAAGAAGGATGTCGAACTGGATATTCTTGAAGCCATTAATATCTCAAAACTTCTTTTAAAGCTAAAGTTCAAGGTTGTTAAGATGTCTTTGTTTTGAGCCAAAAGCAATCTGCACAGAGTAATCTAGTTTGTCCTGCAGACGGATCCATCCAGGTTCAAACATCAGCTCCTCTTCCCAGGCCCCTAAACAGCTCTTTCCTCCCCCACCAAACAGCACTGACCAGCAGGACTGGGAGTTACTGGTCTCCCTCTCTTCCCCTTTTATCCTGGAAAAATAGCCAAGTTCCTTTTGCTTGACAGGCTCCTGGCCAAAATGCCCTCACACTTTTTGAAGAAGCTCCAGTGGCTTGAGAACTCCCAGGAGAAATAAACTTTTATCTTGAAAGCTGCATACAGGAATTTCTACTTCGTTTAAAAAAACATTTTTATTATGGCTTAAAGACCACTTGAAATAATAGGAAGATAAAAATGAAACAATTCTCCAAATGTATAATTTGAAATAAAATGACAACCTGACCAGACAGGAAACAAGAAAAGGAAATGGAAGATTCCATTTTATAGCTTTGCAGTGGAGTGATGGTCTCATTAGCATGGTTATAATTATTTGAGCCAGTTTTTATGGCTTAGCACCAAAGTGTTCAATTACATGTCCATGTCGTTCAGAAGGAATAGACTGTTACGGCATATATCTTAGTTCAGCCAATCTAATTTGTGAGATAAACTGAGACTCAAAAAAATGTAACAAAAGTACTTTTTTTATTATAGAATACATTTTTTAAAAATACACTTGTTGGGTAGGTGGGTGTGGTGGTTCACACCTGTAATCCCAGCACTCAGGAGGCAGAAACAGAAGGATTGCACCGAGTTTGAGGCTCGCCTGGGTTACACAGAGAGTTCAGGGCCCTCCTGAACTACAAAGCGAGCCCCTATTTCAAAAATAAAATAAAATACACTTCCTTAACATTTAGCACATAGGAAGGATTTTATGTGTGTTATACTGCTTAATCCTTACCACAATTCAATAGTGAAAATATTATTATATTTTATTTTATACAAGAGAAAACAGAGACCCAGAGAGGGCAGGCAAGCAGCTGTCTACAACTGCAGCCAGTAAGTGGCAGAACTGGCTGCACGTGCCCTGCTCTTGACCAGCTCCTATGAGTCAGGGTTTCTCTGTCCCTCTGCTGTCCACTGTGTGAAATGGACACATTCCTTCGCTGGATAATGCTCCGTCAGAAGCACGAAGCACATGCACAATCAGAATGTGCAATACACGTGCCTAACACATAAGCAGAACCAAACATGTCCTAGAATCAAGGCCGGGATAGCCAACAGGAGATAGTCATTGTGAGAATTAAAAGAATTACAGCTTGGAAACCTATCTAGTGCTAGTAAACTTAAGAGTGCACTGGACAGCTTTACGTATTTACTTTAAATATTCACTTAAGTTGTATTCGTGCCCCCAGAATCTACACGCTTTCCCCTCCTGCCCTGGAAGGGAGACACGCTAGTACTTACCCACATCCTTGGGCTTTTCCCTCCTCAGTGACTCACGCCTACCAGGAATCAATACCACATACCACAATGCCAGGCATGGTAGCTCATGCCTGTAATCCCAGCACTCGGGAGGTAGAGGCAGGAGGATTGCTGTGAATTTGAGGTTGCTAACATTAAATTTTTTTTTTTGAGACAGGGTCTCACTTTATAGCTCAGGGAGGTCCTGAGCTCACTATGTATCCCAGGCAAACCTCATGCCAAAGGTATGAATACCACAGTGCAGAGGCCACCAAGAGTCAACAGGGAGGCCAAGTTCTCAAGTCCTCAAGAGTAATAAAACCTCCCATTGAAATTCCCTGGTAGAACAGAAAGGTTCTCTGATAAGAGGGCTCAGGAAGAGCTAGAAGAGCTTCCCAGAAGCAAATGATGAGGACATAAGGCAATATGCACAACATAGGATGTCCCAGCTGTCCAGAATAAGGAAGGACATCACCTTGTGACCAGAAGGTCTGAGCACGCACTTCTTCTTCCTCTCTCTGGTCTGGCTTCTACTTCTAAGTGAGGGGACTGGACGGCACTCTGAGCCTTAATAAGGAATACTTAACTCTGACTGTGTGCTGCTCAACCCACTTCACTTTTCCTGACTTACTTTACCCCCACAGCAAGATGCAAAGCTTGTTTGGCAGAGTTCTTGGCACCATGCCAGTGTGTGTTCCCATCTCAGCTCTGAAAATCCGGTGGATGTGTTTTTCTGCTGCCTGTCTGTTCTGGAGGCCTCTTGTGGTGGTCTCCACGCTGTATCAGTTAGAACGAACTGAACAAGTTAACCTCATCCCCTTTTCCTAACCGTGAAAGTGCCTGCTCCTTTCTTAAATCTTTTCATTTTGACCATGAATAGAAGAATCACATTAATAGTGATTTCTGAGGAAAGGATCTAAATTTGGTGAAATCATGAAATGAATTGTCCCCTGATCCCACTGCAGCCTCCCTGTTGCACAGCTTCTTGCTGCGCCTTTGGCTTTGCAATCTGTGTACATGATGCATTGCAGCTAGCAGAATATCCCACGTGCTCTCCTGGTAGAGTATACCCGGAATCCCTAAGGTAGGTGAGTCCTGTGGCCTCAATGAAAAGTGTCTCCTAGCTTCCCACTGCTTCCATCCCCCTCACTCTTTTCCTAATACGTTCCCAAAATCATATTCAGAGTAACCTTTATAAACTAGATTTGATTATATCACTGCTTTGTTTGAAATTATGCAGTGAACTTCTGTCCCCCCACCCCACCCCACTCCCCCCTCCCCCCTGAGCAAAATCCAACATCCTTTTAAATTCCTTCAGAAATTTAAGGTGGATCACATCTGTAATTCAGGCACCCTGGTATGCTGAAGTAGGAAAATTCCAAGCTCAAGTACAGTCTGGGCAGTTTAGCAAGACCATGTCTCAAAATAAAAAATTAAAAAGAGCTGGGGATGTACCTCCATGCAGAGGCGCGGATTCAATCTCCAGTACTGAAAAATAGAAGGAAAACTCCCACATAAACTCCACTTCTTGTTCCTATTATTCTGGCGCCTCATCCTGAAAGCCCCTCTGCTCACTCGTAGGCAGCCCTTCGCCCCTGCGCTGTTCTTTGGGCCTCCTTCCGTATCTGCTCAAGTCTCATGACATCCACCCTTCCACTCTATTTAAAATTCTGTTTTCTCCTTTTCATTTCTCACTCTCTTTTAAAAGAAGGAACTGTTTAAAGATCAAAAAGAATAATAATTTAGTTGTTCACTTCCACTTGCCAAAAAGTTCCAGGCAGTTGAAGATAATTTTTGTCCATATGAGTGTCTGCTCTGTGTCAGGTACTGAATTAGGGAGGAAGTCAGTCTTCAGTTTCTTTTTTTGTTTAACTATCCAACAATAAACTTTTATGTTGTTTGCAAGTTTGCAGGATTCTACCAATGGCAGCTGGTTTGCTCAGACATTTCAGTCGGCTGTTGGTCAGATGAGGCAACTCAGCTCCTGGGTTCGCTTCTTTTATTCAGCTCAGCAAACAGTAAATCTCAGCTTGGTCTCTTAGAAGCAGAAGGCTTAGGTGAGCTGCATGGAGATAGAGTCAGCCAAGTGTAGCAAGAGACTTACAAGCACAACCTGAGTTCAAACCTTAGGTTCACCTCTAGCTCCATCTTAAAGAGAGTGTAATAGTTTATCTATAAGATCACTGATGGTTTGCTGGGCGTGGTGGCTCACGCCTGTAATACCAGCACTCGGGAGGCAGAGGCAGGAGGATTGCTGAGTTCGAGGCTTGCCTGGACTACATAGTGAGCTCAGGGCCAGCCTGAACTACAAAGCGAGACCCTGTCTCAAAAAAGAAAAGAAAAGATCACTGATGGCTCAACTCTTCCATGATTTCACCTCTGTATCACTAAGGGTGTGGCCCATTTCACAAGGGGGGGGGTGGGACAGAGAGTAGATGGCCCAGGGCTGTTTCCTATAAGACATCCTTTAGGGGCTCAGACCTTGTCCTATGCAGTAGCAACAGTGAGGTAACAGCTGACTTAATCCCCAAGATGGCTGTAAAATTTGTGTACTACAAATAGACACTATTAGAAATAGTAGAGAGAAGTAGATATTGTGAGTCTTCAAGACCAAGTCAGGTGTCCTCTTGGGCCCTTCTTTCTCCCCTGCTCCTTGGCCCAGGCCCCAATGCCTCATGGCTGCCCAGGATCCATATTGTTGGACCTTACAGCCTGGGAACCCACTGTTGTCCAACTGCCATTCACCAAGCAACAAGATCTTGGCCTGCCCAAATTGAGAGCTGGAAGTCACTAGGGAAGAGGACAAAACTGCCACCTCCATTCCCCCTCTCCCATGCTCCTCGCCTATCTCCACTGGCCCATTTCCTTCAACCTGTTCCTCTACTATTGGTGCAAAATGTGCCCACCACCAGGCAATCAGCAATCCAGAGAGATAGGACATAAATTTTCTCACTGGCTATATAGATACATAACATCCCTGATTTTGCCTTGAAATGCAAAGCCCAAAATATTTACTGTGCAGCCCTTTATAGGAAAAGTTTCCCCGTTCTCAAGCTATAGCATAATCTATTAGAGCAGAGGGTCTGGAGTAATTAGATAGTCTAGCTTCAGTTCCGAGCTCTAACACTTCTTTACCTTAGGAAAATTACTGAAGCTCTCTGACCCTGTTTCATAATCTATACAAGAGTCTTAATAGTCCCAGTACATGTCTCATTGGGTGCTTGTATGTATGTATACCCAGCAGGTAATGCTATCAAACTTAGCGGTGTGTGCATGTAACACATTAAGATGTAACACATCAAGCAAAATGTACTGTGTGCCTTTTGTAGACCAGGTTCTTTTCTAAGCCTTCACAAAGCCCATAGTCTAGAAAGAAGACAGATCTGTGGAGTTTTTAAAAATTTTTATTAGTATATGTCTGCTATAATGTATATAACATAACATTACACATCTCAGTTCTTTTCCCCCTTCAGTCCCTTTCATTTTTCAAGCACATCCATCTATGTCATTATAAAGTTAATTAGCATATACAGATTAATGACCAGACTAGTTGGCCAAAACACATAAGACAGTTATACTCAATCAAGGCACTTTTAGATATTGTTCATACTGGGTAATAATAACCATTTTCTCTTTGTCCTGTCGCCTGTCTTTTAATTTGTACTTTTGTATTTTTTTACATAAGAGAAATCCTGCACTATTTACACTTGATCTTAGCCAAAAGGCCAAGAAGCGATATTCCTGCACTATTTAAATCAGATTTGTATGTCTGATTTACCTCACTTAACATTACAGTCTCAAGATGAAGGCCATGTAATATATAAATTGCTTTAACAGGACATGGTTGTAGCATAAGGTCAAGCATGGCCAACTCCTTCTCTGTAGGGTCGACAAGGTTTCACAGAGGAGAATACCCATCAATTGTCAGGCAGATGAAAAGCTTACTCTTGGCTGACAGAAATGCTGTAGTGGGTTTTGAAGGCATAAAGAACACTACATATTTTTCTATTCTTTGATTAGAAGATCAGCAAAAGATGTGGGCTCAGCCCAAGTCAGACAGGCCTTGAGACAGTGTGATGTGTTTGGAAGCTGAGACCAAAGGGCCTGCAGATCCTAGACCCTGAGCACCTTTTCCCCTCTCCCAGCAGCTGGGGATTTGTCCTGCAGGTAACAGAGTCACTGAAAGAAAGTAACAGCCACAAAGAAACAAGATCAAAACATGGTGCCTGGAAAGACCACTCTGGCTCAGTGTAGAAAGCAAATTAGGTGCCAAGGGGAAGCTTCAGTGAGTTTAGGAGAAGAAAATGTACGACCCTGAATCAAGGCAGTGGATGTGAGAATAAAGCTATTCAGAAGGTAGAATCAAAAGAAGCAAACCGTTGCTTGGGAAATTCCCAAGGTTTTGGCTGGGGTAGGAAAAGGCACAGCTACAGCTGGAGGGGCAGGCATGTGGGAAGAGATAACAAGCTCTGCAAAAAGGGAAACGCTCCAAGTTCAGTGTCCAAAAAGTTTCTGAGGATGAAGGCCTGCCTGCAGCCCTTCGCCATGTTGACATTTGGGAAATAGGCTTTCACCAGCACCACAGCCACACTTCTTGGGTGGGGCTCCCTGTGAGTATTGAGACAGTGGCTTTTCCCTCCCTTTTGTTCGTTATCATGACTTTAGATGAGTTTGCAGATGTGACACTGGAAGCCCTCTGATTAATGCAGTTTTCAAGCAGAAACCAAAAGAAGGGAAGGCAGTGCAGGCGCAAGGCCATCAGTGGTCAGAGCGTTTTGCCAGAATTTCAAAGCTGCAGAAAATTCTCAGTCTTGTCGTGTGAGCTCATTTGGCCTAAGTCTAACTCCCAGTTTTTTCTGTTACTGTGAATTATTTTTGAGAGAAATGAAACTACTCTATGTATTCATGTTTCATTTTTTATACATGCCTACTACTTCATGGCTCATAAAGTGACTTACAGTTATAAGGACCTCACAAAACAAGATTCTTAGAAGTAAATGGCTTTATTAAGAATACATAACTGGGCTGGGCCGGAGATTTAGCTCAGTGGTTCTGGCGCCTGCCTCACAAGCGCAAGGTCCAGAGTTCTATCCCCGGTAACCACATACAATGCTGGGCGTGGTGGCTCATGCCTGTAATCCCAGCACTCAGGAGGCAGAGGCAGAAGCATTGCTGAGTTCAAAGCTTGTTTGGGCTACACAGTGAGCTCAGGGCCAGCCTGAACTACAAAGCGAGACCCTGTCTCAAAAAAAAAAAAAAAGAATACATAACTGGGGCTGGAGATTTAGCTCAGTGGTTTTAGTGCCTGCCTAGCAAGCACAAGGTCCCCGGTTCGATCCCAGTAACCACATACAACAATACTGGGTGTGGTGGCTCATGCCCATCAGCAATCAGTAATACATACCACAGATGCCGGGTTTGATGGCTCAAACCTGTAATCCCAGCACTCGGGAGGCAGAGATAGGAGGATTGCTGAGTTTGAGGTTTGCCTGAGTTACACAGTGAGCTCAGGGCCAGCCTGAATTACAAAGTGAGACCCTGTCTCAAAAAAAGAAAAAAAAATACACAGCTGGAACGTGCCCAAACCATTCACACAGAGCTGATAATATTCCATACTGGCAAAACATTAGGGAAATGCAAGACTTACACATTTATGGTAAACATGTAAATTGTTGCAGCTTTGTCAATATTTATTAAACTCTCTTTGATCTGGGAGTTTAATTTCTGGATTTCTTTTTTGTTTTATTTTTTGAGACAGGATAACAGGCCTCTAAGTGTTAATCCTCCTGCCTTAGCCTAACTTCTGGGTCTCTGTTTCAAACTGAGCTCGCCCTAGAAAGCAGAAATGAAAAGACTAGCTTGCAGGCTGGGAGTCAACTTGCAGCTCAAGGCTGGGAAGAATGAAAAGGAAATTTTATCATCAAGCTAGTCACCATTTTAAGCAACAAAAGTGTGATCCTGCTGGAGCCTCAGAGGAACCACAGGGAATGTCTGAGAGCACTAAGAGGAGACATTTACCCACAGAATCCCTCTCACATTGGTCAAAGGTTAACATACAGAATGTAACCCTTTCAAACTCCCAGGTTTGTCAAGTGAACTCCAATAGATAACCCAAAAATGTATAAATGATCATTAAAAATGAAAAAATTAGGAGAGGTCCTGGGAACTAGCAAAGGCACTGGAACATACATCTCCAAAGTCAAGCAGAATGTTCAGTCTGGTGTTTAGAGCTCTATAGAACTAGAACGAAGGAGAACAGATTGCATACACCTTAAAGATAGGGAGAAGAGCCTGGAAAAAGGTAGGAAAGGTGGAAGACTCCATACTCCACAGCACAGTGGCCGTAGGATGCCTGACATCCTGCTACATAGTGCTGACAGCACTCAGAGGGCAGCAGAGACCATACCCAGTCTCAAGACCAAAGACAGCAAGTTAAACAAATGATTAGCAATAAGCAGTACTTCCACAATTGAATAGGCATGAGTCATCTGAAGCTTGCTATAAATTAGACTCCTGGGCCCCCTCCCAAAATTCCAATTGGAATGTGGAGAGCTCTATATATATAAAGCCACATTTATAACCTTTGAAGTCTACATATAAAACCCTGTATTTATAATAGTCATAAATCCCTCAGGTAATTTTTTGTAGGTGATCCTGAACTGCACCTGAGAAATATTACTTTGGCCTAAATCCTGAGCCCTAGGAGGGGAGAAAGTGTCTCATTCATTTCTGGTTCTGTTCCAGTACCTACCATATTGCAGGGACTATGACTTCCCTGAGTTATTCAAAACCAGTCTTCCAAAAAGTATCTAGTTCACAGGGGTCAGGTAAAACCTGTAGCCTCTGTATCTTCGGGGTTCTGAGACTTCATTTTACCAGAGAAGGTAAGTTCAGAAAAAGGGATTCAAAATCAGTAACTCAGTAGAGCTAACTAGTAACCCACAACGCTAAAGAGCTTATTAACATGGAGTAACTACAAATTAATTAGTTAATAATGCATTTTATTCTAATAAAAGTCATCTATTAAAGTAAATTACTACCCAGCTGTTACTTGGTAAACAAGAACTCAGAACAAATGGAATTTCAAGACTTTCAGGCTTAAATTGTTATTGTGCAACTATATATATATATATATATATATATATATATATATATATATATATCACATAACCCAAACACTATTATATAAATGTAAGGTATTATTAGAGTCATAATATGAGAAAATATACTGAAGGCATTATACCCAGAGCACATAACTTCCGGAGTCAGAGACAGGGTTCTAACTATCCACAAAACATTACCCAAGTTATTGCATTTCCCTGAGCTGTTTCCTGGTCAGTAAAATAAAATTAAAACTATTACCTGCCCTTCGACGTTTTGCAAGAATTAAATGAAACTGTGTAAAGTCTTGACACAGTATCCTATGCCTAAGTCGCTCTCAATATTTTATTAATAGTTTTCAGGCCGTGGGGCTGGAGGGTTAGCTCAGTGGTTCTGGCGCCTGCCTCGCAAGCGCAAGGTCCTGAGTTCGATCCCTGGTAACCACACATAATGCTGGGCATGGAGACACGCCCACCAACAATCAACACCGCATACCACAATGCCAGACGTGGTGGCTCACGCCTGTAAACCCAGCACTCGGGACGCAGAAACAGGAGGATTGCTGAGTTCGCGGAGGCTTGCCTGGGCACCATAGTGAGCTCAGGGCCAGCCTGAACTACAAAGCGAGACCCTGTCTCAAAAAGCAAACAAAAAAAAAAAAAAATAGTTTTCAGGCCGTTTTGCCAATAAATACTAATGTCAGACAAGTAGTAAATAATATAACGTGAGTCCAGAGAGAAAAACACAGACACGGTGGCTGGCAACATAGGTCCCAGTCTCTGCAACGCATTTTAGGCTGTCACCTTAGTTTTCACATTGGAAGAACACAGGCAAAGCCCGCCAACTACTGTTCATTTGTCAATTTCTCATTCATCATTATTTATTAAATGCCCACAACATAAACCTAAGGTTAACTCCTCAAAACCTGGAAATGGAGACGCTTTATTAAGGGAGGTTCAAAGGACATAATCCAAGTAAAGCTTCCTATGGTGCGCTGGCAAGACTTGTAGAAGAAAGTGCCAGTGTAACTTCTTGCTAGACCCCAGGGAAGCTAGACCTCTATGACCTTCCAGCTGTCTCCAGAATATCTGCTTGGAAGGTGGAGACAGAAGGGCCTGTCAAAAGAGTGGTCTTCCTTTCTGGACGAAAAAAACACCTCTGGAACTGATTTATGATGAGTCTGGACTTAAACACAGAAAGGTCTGAGCTGCCAACAGCGGATCTCAGAAATGGTATGAAGCCACCCAGGGTACCTGCGCCTGCGCACGAGCACTTAGAGTTTTCAACCAACGTAAAGCCCTACTGGGTCAGAAACCTGCGATGTAGTCTATGTGGAAATACGTAAGGAGGGCGTGGGGAAACCGCCGGCTCTGGGTCACGTGAACAGCGGGAGGGTGTTGGCTCCTCCCTCCCCAAGATGGCGTCCTTGCTGCAGTCGGAGCGGGTTCTCTATCTAGTCCAGGGAGAAAAGAAGGTTCGGGCCCCTCTCTCGCAGCTCTATTTCTGCCGCTATTGTAGCGAGCTGCGGTCGCTGGAATGTGTGTCTCACGAGGTAACGGAGTCTTCTGGTGAAGACTGATGGGGGGGGTTCCTCCTAGTCACTGCGGCCTGGGGGTGGGGTTCCCGGTTAGGGGCGGGCAGTTTTTTTCCTCAGCTTTCTGATTGGCTATTCTCCCCGTTTCTCTGCTTTGCTTGCGATTTAATTCGCTTATAACCTGTCACTTGGAAAGGAAGTCCGGGTGGGGCTGAACAGGTTTTGTTTCTAGAGTGGTTCTCTGGTTGGACAAATTTGCTTTAGACACTGGCTCTCTTCGTGGGCTGGAGAGAAAAGTCTGAAGATGCTTAGTGAAGGGCCCTTGGACGAACTACCTCGTCATTCCAGGACTGATAGGAGAGGAGCAGCCATTCGTATTCATGGCCTTCCAACCTTGGAAAGTTCTGCCCCTTTGGTTAGAAACCGGGCCCATTTTCAAATTGCTTGCCTTGTTTTCTGTCTCAGGCCAAGACCTGCAGCAGGCAAGCGTTAAGGGACGGGTGAGTCGAGTGAAAAACATTTAAAATACAGTCTTGTAGTGGAAGCTCAAAGAGTTACATTTACAATGCTTCCGAGTATGGATACTGGTGCCATTCTTCTCAGACACCAGTGGGAGTGGGAATAGGATCACAGCCAGAGAAGAAATAACGATCCCTGAACTTCCACAGCACTTGACGTAATTTGTTCACTGAGTAAGCTTAGAGATTAAAAAATGAGTAAGACATTGGGTATTGCTGTTGGGTAAACTGATGAAAAGAAAAAGCAGTTAGCAACTTTATTTAGTAGATGTGCTTTACATAATCCCCAAGCCAATGAAGGTGGATGCTTTTTAAATAAATTCAGAAAAAACAGATGCCATGTTTGCTATAGGCCATATAGATAGTAATTTATGAGTGGGAGGTAAAATCAAGATTTGAACTTAAGTAGCCTGACTCAGAGAATTGTACTCAAGACCTATAGTCTGTTAAAATGCATGCGAGGGGCTGGGGACTTAGCTCAAGTGGTACTGTGCCAACCTTGGAGGCACAAGAGCCCGAGTTTGATCCCTGGTACTGCATAAATACATAAATAGATAGATAGATAGATAGATAGATAGATAGATAGATAGATAGATAGATAGATAGATAAAATGCATGTGAAAAGTCCTATAGTGTAGAGACCATTTTACTCATCAATAATTATCTTATTGGAGAGATTCAGTAGTAAGACTAGTCAAGGTGGGCCAGGGATTTAGCCCAGTGGTTCCGGCATCTGCCTGGCAAGCACAAGATCCCAGTTCCATCTCAGGTACCACATAACACAGTGCCAGACATGGTGGCTCACACCTGTTATCCCAGCACTTAGAAGGCAGAGGATTGCTATGAATTCAAGGCCAGCCTAGGCTACATAGTGAGTTCAGGGCTAGCCTGAATTACAAAGCAAGATCCTATCTCAGAAGGCCAGAGCTGTATGTAGCTCAGTGGTTCTGGTGCCAGTCTAGCAAGCGCAAGGTCCTGAATTTAATTGCAGTAACCACATAAAATAATACTGGGCATAGTAGCACATACCACAATGCCAGGGATGGTGGCTCATGCCTGTAATCCCAGCACTCGGGAGGCAGAGGCAGGAGCATTGCTGAGTTCAAGGCTTGCATGGGCTACACAGTGAGCTGAGGGCCAGCCTGAACTACAAAGCAACACCCTGTTTCCAAAAAAAAAAAAAAACCAGAAAGCAGTTGACGAATACAAGAAAATCAGTGGCATATACTGTGTACTTATATATTTTTGTGTGTCATATTCATGACTTGTCTTCTCTATTAGCTGCTTGTGTATATCACCATGGCAGGTTCTTTCTCAACTAGATGTTTCCCTATTCCAGCCCCACTCTCAGAACTCACTAGATCAGATTTCTTATAGAGGGCACTAGGAAACTCAGTCTTCATGACCTCTAAGGATCTCTTCAGCTAGGGAGTGGTAGCAAAGCTATGGCATCCATGCCACAATGGGCTGTTATTGAAAGCTCTATAAAGGTTCACCATCACTGAGCTGGAGCATCCAGACAGCACCATCTTTTATGGCCTGGTGCATACCTGAGTTGCAGAATCCATAAGAGCTTGGGAAGGGTTAGGCAGTCCACAAAGTTGTAATGGAAAATCTGGGTCTGAAGCTGCATATGAAGGGGCAAGAAGAATTTGGAAAAGGATCAAGAAGGAAATGAATTGTATTTTGCCTTTTATCATAAGTCAATGAGAATTCAATGAGCAATAGTGTTTTGTATTAAGTAGCAATTCCTATTGATATTTTCTAATTGGGCCCATTTGTGGTAGATAATGATAAGCGAATATAAAGTTTTTGTCATAGTGTTTATGTTTAAGTAAATGTCTTTCCATCTGCTAGTATTCTATAATTGTTAAAAAAGAAAATAATTATGGTGGCTCATACCTGTAATCCCAGCACTCGGGAGGTAGAGGCAGGAGGATTGGTGTGAGTTCAAGGCCAGCCTGGGCTACATAGTAACTTCAGGGTCAACCTGAACTACAAAGAGAGCCTCTGTCTAAAAGAAAGAGAGAGAGACAGAGAGACTAAACATAAAAATAATTACATAGACTTTTAAAAATACATTTAATTGTTAAACTGTTTTAAGTTAAATACTATGTGTCTGTCCTTAATATGTCATTAAAATATGTCATTTAAAAACCTCTAACTGGTTGGTTATAGTTGACTTTGTAAATATTAATTTTTGCTTAGTAAATGTTACTTAAACAGTGAGATAAACTTACTTTTTTTTTTTTTTTTTGAGACAGGGTCTCACTTTGTAGTTCAGGCTGGCTCTGAGCTCATTATGTAGCTCAGGCAAGCCTCGAACTCAGCAGTCCTCCTGTCTCTGCCACCCGAGTGCTGGAATTACAGGCGTGAGCCACCACGCCTGGCACTGTGGTATGTGGTATTGATTGCTGATGGGCGTGAGTCTCCACGCCCAGCATTGTATGTGGTTACCAGGGATTGAACTCAGGACTTTGCGCTTGCGAGGCAGGCACCGGAACCACTGAGCTAACCCTCCGGCCCAAGAAAACTTACTTTTAAAAATCTCCTGTAACAATTAAATGTGTGTGGGCCGGAGGGTTAGCTCAGTGGTTCCGGCGCCTGCCTCGCAAGCGCAAGGTCCTGAGTTCTATCCCCGGTAACCACATAGAATGC
>PVIC010044333.1:0-15078 GCA_004025085.1 Thryonomys swinderianus
AAAAAAAAAAAAAAAAAAAATCCTGAGTAAGATGCTGGCAAACAGAATACAGAGAATCATCAAGAGGATCATACATCCTGACCAAACTGCATTAATCCCAGGGAAGCACGGATGGTTCAAAATATGTAAATTAATAAACATAATACACTATATTAACAGACTCAAGGACAAAAACCATATGGTCATCTTAACACATGCAGAAAAAGCATTGCACAAAACCAGCATGCATTCATGATCAAAACCCTACAGAAAATTGGAATAGATAGACTTTATCTCAACCTAATAAAAGCTATTTATGAGAAACCAGCAGCCAGCATCACACATAATGGTCAAAAACTGAAACCTTTCACACTAAGATTAGGAACAAGATGTCCATTATCACCACTCCTGTTCAATACAGTGCTGGATATATTAGTCACAGCAATTAGTCAAGAGAGAGAGAAATAAAAGAAATAAATAAAGGAGGAAGTTAAACTGTCATTATTTGCTGATGACATGATTATACAGAAGATCCTAAAAACTCAACCAAAGAACTGCTAAACAATGGACAAATTTAGTAGCAGAGCTGGATACAAGGTCAACGCTCAAAATCAATACCCTTCTTATACACAAATACATACTCATTGAGAGAAACGGGGGAGTCAACTCCTTTCACAGCAGCATCCAAAAAATTGAAATATCTAGGAATCAGTCTAACAAAGGAGGTAAAACGCCCTCTACTCTGAAAACTACAGCACCCAGAAAAAGGGGAGTGAAGAGGATATCATAAAATGGAAAGACATCCCTTGTTCCTGGGTAGGAAGAACCAATATTGTCAGAGTGGCTATACTTCCACAACTACTATACACATTCAGTACAATCCTTATTGAAATCCCAGCTGCATATTTCATAGAGCTAGAGAAAATCTTCCAAAAATGTATCTGGAATCATAAGAGACCTAGAATAGCAAAAGCAATTCTAAGCAACAAGGGGATGGCAGAGGGCATCACAACCCCCAATTTGAAACTATACTACAAAACCACTGTGATAAAAACAGCATGGTACTGGCAAAGAAACAGACCCAAAGATCAGTGGAAAAGACTAGAAGATCCACAAACAACCCCAGATACACTAAGCCACACTATGTTCAACAAAGGAGCCAAATATCTTGAATGGAGAAAAGGCAGCCTCTTTAACAAATAGTGCTGGAAAACTGGCTTTCAACCTGCCAAAGACTAAAGCTACATCTATCTCTTTTATCATGTACTAAATTCAAATCAAAGTGGATTAGAGACCTAAATATTAAAAGAGAAACTTTGAACCTGCTGGAAAACAGGTTAGGTAGAATTCTTGGGGACATTGGCTTAGTGAAAAACTTTATGAACAAAGCCTCAGCAGCATGGGAACTAGCAGAAGGAATCAACAACTGGGATCTTATCTTATTAAAAAGCTTCCGCACAGCAAGAGAAACCACCAGCAGAGTGAAAAGACAACTGACAATATGGGGAAAAAATGTACCAGCTGTTTCTCAGACAAAGGAGCTTAAAAAACCAGCCCCCACAATTTAAATACCCAGTTCAAAAATCTGAAAGGCATCTGAAAGAACAGACACTTTTCAGAGGAAGAAGTAAAAATAGCCAAGAGACATACGAAGAAATGTTCAATATCATTGGTCATTCAAGAGATGCAGATCAAAGCAACACTGAGTTCCACCTCACTCCAGAAAGAACGGCTGCCATGGTGAAATCAACCAACAAATGCTGGCGAGGCCACAAGGAGAAAGGAACCCTTCTCCGTGGTTGGTGGGAATGTAGACTTGTACAATCATTGTGGAGATCAGTGTGGAGATTCCTCAACAAACCAGGATTAGAGATCCCATATGAGCCTGCCATTTCCCCTGCTAGGTATATACATGTAAGAATTAAAAGATTCATATCACAGCAACCTATGTGCTCCCATGTTCATAGCAGCTCAGTTTGTGTTTCTTGTAAGTAAAGAAAGGAAAGTAAAAATTTGATGGTAGAAAAGGAAACAAACCTTATATGGGGGGGGGTAGGGAGTACAGGGGAATGGGGAAAAAATGAGAATTAAATCGTGTCATGTACTGGTACAAATTCTCAATGTCAGTTGCGATCATAATGTGTATATAAAATGTACCAATAAAGTCAAAAAAAAATGATGAAAGCCAGAAGGTCAAGGTCTTCCTAAGGAGGCACTGCAGACAGGCTGGACAATTCCTGGCTTCTACAGCACAAGTTCACCCTTCCTTTCCCATAGCAGATTTAATTTCTGTCACTATTTTCTTTTTGATGAGCCCCAGACTGAGTCTCTAAATGCATCTCAAAACATTTCTCCAGGCAGACGTGATCCATTGTCTTCCCCTGGCTGGTAGCTAATATGTGATTTCACCGCCACACACAAAACCACTCTGCCTTGCAACCCAGGAAGAAGTCACGGCGCTGTTTCTCTGGTTTGCAGCTAATGGGTCAATCAATAGATCCGAGGACTTGTTCTCTGTGTACTAAAAGCAAGGGCCTTGCATGTAACAAAATAAAATCTAATTCTATCCTTGGAAATAAAAAGCATAAACAGGGACCTGATGTCACCCACAGTTGGAATGTCTCATCTTAGACCAGGAGCTGGTCTTTGAGAACCAAGAAATCTAAGATTAATAATACACAATCCAAAGGTTGTGCGGTTTGTTTTTGCTTTCTATTCGTTTGTTCTGAGCTAGGGTTCTCCCAGGCTGGCCCTGAACACGTGGTCCCCCTTGCTTAGTGTCCAGAGTGCTGAGGTTATAGGCATGCACCTCTGCATCTGCCCTGAGGGTTTTCATGATCAAGGAAATCGATAAAAATCAGACCTTAACATTAACTCCTTTCCAAAACACCTTTAAAAGGAGAGGCATAGAAAAACATCTTTGAAACTAGAGTCCTGGGGCTGGAGATTTAGCTCACTGGTTCCAGCACCTGCCTCACAAGCACAAAGTCCCTGGATCAATCCCCAGTAACCACACACAATATCAGGCATGGTGACTCATCCCCACCAGCAATCAGTACCACATACCACATACCACAGTGCTGGGCGTGGTGGCTCACGCCTATAATCCCAGTACTCGGGAGGCAGAGGCAGGAGGATTGCTGAGTTCGCGGCGGCTTGCCTGGGTACCATAGTGAGCTCAGGGCCAGCCTGAACTACAGTGAGACCCTGTCTCAAAAAAAAAAAAAAAAAAAGGGCGGAGATTTAGTTCAGTTCTTCCATTGTCTGCCTCACAAGTGCAAAGCCCTGAGTTGGATCCTGGTAACCACATACAATGCTGGGCGTGGTGACTCACACCCACCAGCCATCAATACCACATACCACACACCACAGTGCTGGGCGTGGTGGCTCACGCCTATAATCCCAGCACTCGGGAGGCAGAGGCAGGAGGATTGCTGAGTTCCAGGCTTGCCTGAGCTCCATAGTGAGCTCAGGGCCAGCCTGAACTACAAAGCGAGACCCTGTCTCAAAAACAAAGACAGACAAAAAACCAAACTACAGACTATGTTTAATACTTAATAGTTATGTTTTTGAAAAATAATTAGGAAGTTGTGAGTGTTCCGTTCTGTGGGAACGGAGCAGAGTCCCGTCTGAAGAGCCTGCTGATTCGGTGCTTCGCGCTTAGCGTGATGAGTGTCCTGCTGGGGTAGTGACTGCTCCTTCCGGCCCCTGCTCTGTCTCCCGTCCCTACGACAAGTCCGTCCGTGCGGCGGGTGTGCAAGAAAAGCAAGCGGTGGCCAGGGGTGCTTCAGGAACCCACACTTGGCTGTTCGGGGTGACTTTTCTTGCCCCTTCGAGTCACTGTTCTGTCTCTTTGGTCCCCAGCTAGCCACCTCTTAAAGCAGAGGCACAGAAATATTCCCTGCAGAAGAAAGAACTCAGGTGCTTTTCAAATACTTTGAGACCATACCATGAAGTTCTGATCTCCTTGTGTTTAAATGTTATTTGTTCTACACACTCACACCTGTATGGAACTAGCCTGAGGAGTATGAAATCCTAAAACGTTGTGGTTTCCAAATGAATTAGCCAAACTATTCCCCATTATTTGTGATTACTGAATAACATTCTCTGTTGAAAGAATAGCTCTGTCCCATAACTTTGGGGAAAATTACTAATGCCACAGAACAGGAGTTTGTTATTTGTTTGTTTGTTTGTTTGTCTTGAGACAGGGTCTCGCTGTGTAGTTCAGGCTGGCCCTGAGCTCACTATGGAGCCCAGGCGAGCCTCCAACTCACGGCAATCCTCCTGCCTCTGCCTCGCGAGCGCTGGGATGCCAGGCGTGAGCCACCACGCCCTGTGAGTTTGTTATTTTTTAAAAGCTATGCTCCTCAAAACCCTTAGCTGTCTCCCACTTTCACAGACACATTGAGCCCACGCATGTAGGATGCATGAACAAGCTTCCCAGGGGCTCAGGACACTCTCGGCTCGGGTCCCTGAGGAGTTCCTCGCCTGCCCGCCTCTGTCTGCTTGGCTCGCCTCCTCCTGTACTACCGTCAGCCACGCACTGGAAAGATGGTTCTCTCCCAGAGAAGGAGGCGTTCAGTACTATGGAGCTGTAACCAACAGACGAGGGACAGAGAGTTAGAGATTTCCTAAAATAATACAGAGGTTTCGCTTTTTAAGAACTGCAGGAAATACTTAAGTGCCCAGAAAACTCTCTGCTGCATCAAATCCATTTGGGAAATACTATTCAATCTGACTCTAGCCCCCTATTCGTAAGGCAAAAAATAAATAAATAAAGTCTCCAGTGCCAGCGGTCCACACACGCTCTGCTATTTTATTTTCGTTCCTTGCGATCCCTGGGAACCCGCATGAACAACGAAAGGAAGAGAAATGCTGTAAAGTTGTTGGGGTTCCTTTTACTCAGTGAATTTAGTATGCATATTTTAAAATTGACCTTTTCGTCTGAGTTTTTATTTAATTTCACTGCGTGTAATTCACCACCAAGGTCAGTTTAAATATCTGCATGCCAGTGGCATTTGCCAGGGCGGTTCATGTTGGAAATTTCACAGATTAAATCATGAAGAAACCAATGGCTTCTTTTCAGGGCTGAATGGAGGTAGGCTGTTTTGGTGTTGGTTTTAGGAAGAAAGTGATATGTTTTACAAAACGGAAATTTGCCCTAAGGTGTAAAAAGCAGATATGCTAATCATTTTTCTAATTTGGATGCAAGATAAGGTGTTCCTTGTACGTACATGCTTACATAAGTGGTGTTCACCACGGTAGTGCTTTGTTACTCATTCCTACTTTCCAGAATTAGTAACGGCTTCCCACAAGTTTCACTAAGGCTTAGCTTTTTCTCTTGGGTGAAGGAACAATTTGTAAGAGCTGAAGCTTCACAGCGCTAACATTAAATAAATGATGTCAGAATCAAAGGGGACAGGATAAAGGGGACAGGATTGACTACAACAAATCGAGAGTCCCAGGAGCCTGAAATCTCCAACTGTGCATATTCTAGTCTCTCAAAAAATTCCATACACCTTAAGTCCTATATTGCCTTGTATTTTCTGACTCCCTAGAAAATACAACAAGTATACCAAAGTGAACTTTAAATGAAAGGACACGTGTTTAAACTACCCTCTAGATTTGTAATACTTGGCTAAAATCAGCAGAAAGAAACCTGAACTTTGTATTTCTTACACATTCTTATAGTCTAATAAAAAATGTCGGGCCGGAGATTTAACTCTGTGGTTCTGCCGCCTGCCTCCAAAGCGCAAGGTCCTGAGTTCTATCCCGGTAACCACATACAATGCTGGGCATGGTGGCTCATGCCCACCAGCCATCAATACCACATACCAGAGTGCTGGGTGCGGTGGCTCACGCCTGTCATCCCAGCACTCAGGAGGCAGAGGCAGGAGGATTGCTGAGTTCCAGGCTTGCCTGGGCTACATAGTGAGCTCAGGGCCAGCCTGAACTACAAAGCGAGATCCTGTCTCAAAAAAAAAAAAATGTACTGATAGCACAGCTGTTAATGTCCAGATTTACGGCTGGTGAAGTGTCTGACCTCAGAAAGAATACATGTAGGGAATGTAGATCAAAATGAATCTCCCTAATTAGATGAAAAGGTCCACAGACTCTGGCAGGACACTAACCAATCCTGTGCCATTTCATTAGGAAACGAATTTCACTTTAATAAAGCAGAAAAGCCAGTTAAGGGGGTATTCCGAAGGGACAATTCAATTCTTAAAGCCAAAACAGAGCATATGCTGTAAGCTAGACACCGGGCAGTCCAGGCCCTCCCTGCACAGGGCTTACGTTGGACGTCAGTGAATGGGAATCAAGGTAAAGAGGAATGGGGAAGGAGCTAACAAGGAAGACTACAGAGGGAATGTAAATGTTTACTTTTTTTTTTTTTTTAGACAGGGTCTCACTTTGTAGTTCAGGCTGGCCCTGAGCTCACCATGTAACCCAGGCAAGCCGCCACGAACTCAGCAACCCTCCTGTCTCTGCCTCCCGAGTGCTGGGATGACAGGCGTGAGCCACCACGCCCGGCACTGTGGTATGTGGTATTGATGGCTGGTGGGCGTGAGTCTCCACGCCCAGCATTGTATGTGGTTAGCGGGATGGAACTCAGGACCTTGCGCTTGCGAGGCAGGTGCCGGAACCGCTGAGCTAAATCTCCGGCCCTGTAAATGTTTACTTTTGATAAAAAGAGAAGGAAGTGAGAAAAATGGAGAGGAGAGTTGATCCCCACTTCCTAAACCGTTAGGAGGGCCGGCCGGTATTACCATCAAATACTAACCCCAATGTTACCTTGGAAGTAGGGATACTCTTCAATGCATCCGATGAAAAAGAGGTTTGTGAGAAGTTTATAACAATAGATTCTAATATTAGATTATACTTTTATATATTAATTGTAGCAACGATAGATGATCGTATTAAGAACACAAAGAGGAACTTCTAGGGAAACGGCGGAGCAGCACCAGCGGGCCATCGGGCTCTGCAGTGTGTTGTGCCTAAACCGGAATACAGCAGCTCAGGGGAAAGAGAGAGAGAGAAGGAGGGAAGCGTGTCCCCAAGACCCAAAAGATCTAAGGCAAGCATCAAAGAGACTGAAAAGAAAAACATGAAGGAACTGAGGCCTCTCTCCCCAAGCTGGGACCTTCAGCGGGGGAGGGGCGCTGAACCGGCTGAGCCCCCAGAGCTTAGAGACTTCTGAAGGCCACGGACTCCCACGGAGAAAAGCCTAGCGCAGTGCAGCACCGGCCACGCGGGGGCAGCACCAGGTCCAACAGAGGGTGGACGATCTGCGCGGGGTCAAGCAAGGAAGCTCCGCCCACGGCCCCAAGGGACTGAGGATCCAGGTGCCAGCACCAGGGCTGCATCCCTGAACGTGCTTTGACAAGAGTGCCAACCCCAGGATTGCCACACCGCTGCTTCCCCGCAGTTCCAGTTTCCTGTCTTCCAGGTGGCCACACCCACTACCATCAGTGAGCTTCTGGGGACAGCGCCACCTACAGGACCCGGGGCTAACTTCTGGGAAAGGGCCGCTGTGCTCTGAAGCCTGCAGTTCTTGAGCTAAACTCAGAATCCGGAGTGATCTACAGTGGACGCTATTTCCCTGCGACTAATCGGTTCCGATCTGTGCACCTCCCATATTGTCCGCCGGAGACAGCATGGCTTTAAGGGCCTTTGGGTATTGGATTTGAGGGGTGGTTCCTCTTGGTTTTTTGTTGGGTTTGGTTGAAACTAGGGATCGAACTCCAGGCCTCATACACTCAAGACAGGCAATCCACCCCTGAGCTACACACTTTGGCTTTTTTACCTTCTGAGATGGGGTCTTACTAAGTTCTTCAGACTGTTCTCAGAGTTGCAATCCTCCTGCCTCGGCTGCTGAGACTGCAGATATGAGTCATCAGCCCCAGAAAGACTTCTATTGGTCTCTGTGTGGTTCTGTCTCTTTCTCTTTCTCTGTCTCTTGGTCTCTTTCTGTGTCTCTCTGCCTCTCTCTCCCTCTTTCCATGTCACTGTTACTGTCTCTGTCTCTGTCTCTCTCTCTCTCTGTAGCTCTCCTTTCAAAATTTCCTGCACTTGGAATCTAACCATTTCTCACCATGTCCATGTGCATCACCGCGACCCCAGCACTGCGGTCTCCACTGCGAAATGCTTCAACAGCCCCAAAGGCCTTTTGCGTCTGCCTGGTTCTCCTCCTGGGTTGTTCTTAGCACACACGCTGGATCCAGTCATGCCATTTCTCTATGGAAAACATGCAGTAGCTTCAGAGAGAAGCCACAGCCTTTATAATAAAGTGCCCCAAATCTCTGTAACTCCTTCCATACTTTTCCCTGCCTATTCTGGCCCCGCCCCCTGCTATTCCTCAAACTCCTCCTCCCCATCTCTAATAAAATCCTGCCGCCTCACTTCTTCAAGCCACTGTATAAAAATGAATTAGCCCTAATGCCAAAAGATATAATTAATGATGAATAAAATAAACCAAATAAGATACTATGTCATTCTAGTCTCGATAATTCCTTGCTAAATGAAAGAAAAAATTCCGGCTGAAAATATCCCATCGAAAACATTCCCCTGACATGGCAATCAAGCCCTATGCTTTATTCAATAATTAGCTGGACTGAAATCTTTCCATGCCCATTTTTCTACAGTTCTGGCAGCAAATTGATAACCTTGGGTGATTTTTAATTAGCACCCTTTAAAAATGGTTTGCTAAATTAGTCAACTATGAAATCACCTCACCCATATGATTAAGCTAGAATTGCATCTTAGATCCATCACCTGTGTTTGCTGTATGAACACGCCGTCACTCGGGGATTGTTAATGACAGTGTTTGCCTACACGTGTTTCTGTGCACACACAACCCAGTGTGCAGCCTGGCCTGGGTGCAGTATCTCTTCACTGCTGCTTCAGGTGACCTGTCAGCCGCCCAGCTCAGATATTCCTATGTCTGAACCAGAATAGCTCAGGCTCCATCCTTCACCTGGCGGAGACGTTGCTGGAGGACAACGCTCCTCACGTCCGGGGGAACCGCTGTGTCCAGTGTGGGAGGAAAGCCGGGGCATGCTTCAGCAGGATGCTGTGGTGGCCATGCTGACACCTGCCCCGCGCCCTCAGGTGCACAGAGCCCATGGGACGGGACACGAACACTCCTCGTTCATGCCCATCACACCCAAATGGTCTTCGTGTGGTCCCATTGCTGAGTAGGATGTTCCCGTGATCTTATTAAACTTCAAACCAAGATTCAAAATCAGAGAGTTTTGACCCCACCTCATAGAGGAGAATGTAAAACATCTGGAGGCTTAAATAATTCATGCCAAGCTAGAAGAGATCGCTGGTCGCCTGACTGCGAGCACCACCGTCATTTCCAGCCTCCAAATCCTTACGTGGCTCCTTCTCTCCGATCTTACTTCCTGCCAGCCTGCAGCCAGATCTTAAAATGCACACCTCGATGCATCCTTCTCTTGCCTCTGTAGGTCACCACTGTGCTCGTGCTCAGGCCCAAGAGCGTCCCGCGAAGCCCCGGGTCTTCCATCCTGTGCCTCCGCTTGCCATCTGCCTGCCACACGCCAGCCACGCTGCTGTCTTACTTATCCTAAACTCTCTGGTCCCATAAGGCCCTTGCACAAGTGAATTGCTCAGCTCATGGCCCAGTCCCTGTCCCAGGCATTTTCATACCGGTAGTCACTGGACCCTACACGCAGCCACTGTGGAACCCACGCACCGGGTATTTCCCTGAAGTCTCCTCCCAGGAAAAGGTGGCACCAGCGTGGCTTGGACTGAGCTCTCACCAAGGGAGCTACAGTGGGATTGATGCCGACGCCTGATCAGATTAGATGCACAGAACCAGCCACCACCGTGAGGAGGACAGGTCGACAGTGGTGCTGGGCGTGGGGAGAGTGCCAGCGGGAATCTCCAAGGATCAAAGCTCCCAAGGAGTCCAGGAAGGGGAGCTGAGTAGACCAGGTAAGGACACAAATCACACGCAACACGCCGTCTTATTAGTCATTCTGCAACTTCAGGATGGCTTTCTCAGACCCTGATGGCCCCAAACCCAAAGTGGACAGACCATCTTCCTTGCTTTATGCAGTTCTTTTAGATTTTGGTAGAAAGAAGTCCATCTCAGGAAAACCTGTTAGAAACTCACCTGGTTGATATTCACCTTGCCTGTTTCCCTTTCTACTCTTCCCACTCTCCTCACTTACAAGGCTGTCACTGTAACAGGAGACGAGGAAAGCTCATTCAGAAACGTCCCAGAGGGTCTGTCTGGAGAGCGGGCATTTTCAAGGGATCTCTCACTTGGCCTGGAATGGGTAGGATTCTGTTCTTACTCAAGCTGGGAGAAAGGATACTGGTAATTCTGGCCCTAAAATTGTTCTCAAGAACTAGATATGGCCTTACACAACCTCAGCACTGGAAAGAGCCCCAGAAGACATTGAACCTAGTGCTCAGATCTTCCTTCATTAGTGAACAGCCTATTTGAAGATCACAGGGAGCTACACAGATTCTGTACTGTGGGCACGGCCTTAAATCTATACATCTCCAAGGCAGCTGAACTGTTTCAGAACACTCTCAGGCGTCCAGACACACAGGCGACAGAGGACTTAAAATGCAAACCTCCCTCTATTTGTTCAACTCGAAATCTCCCTCTATTTGTTCAACTCGAAATACACCTACTGGAAAGTCTCCTCCACCAGGTGGCAACCAAACAACTAAAATGCAGTGTACACACTCTTAGTAAGTAATTGGGCAGCCATATTTCAGTTCAGTTCAGGAGATTCAACATACTCACACACAGTGAATAGTATCCTAATGAAGAAATGTTGAGAAAATGGGAATTGATACAAATGACATTATCAACGTGCTGGATTAAACTGTTGCTCCTCGGGAGCCTCTGGCAGCCTGGCAGGAACGGTGCTCTCATTCCTGATAAATTCCATTTTGCCAGTGAAGCTGGAAAAGTCAGATAGTAGAATGTGAGGGTAGTCACAAACAAGGTTTCTGGTCAAATCCTAGGTGCCCCAGTTCAATAAATCATACATTGTACATCTCATGTCAACCTGAATACCAGACACCATCAAAAAACAGATATGATCCTTGACCATAAAAGGTTCTCCTCTCTCCTTTCCCAAATTAAGCCCATGAGTAAACTATAGAGATACTAACAAGAAAAGGACAAGCACTTAATCTTCCAAGAAGCCTTGAACATTTCTGTAGAAAAGTAAACACCAGCCCATTAGTTTGATATTGGTTTAACATAAAGAAGGAAGACAACAGTCTGTGGTACATACTACTGTGTGAAGTGTCATCATTGTCACTTGGGGCAAAAAAAATGCCCATTTGATAGGGGACCAAGAAAGAAAAAGTGGTTTTGTCCTCTTCCATTCACTGTTTTTCCTTTTAACCAAAGCCTGCCTATCTCCTGCCCCGAGCCTTCCCCAAAGATGACACAAGTCAAGGTGCTAGAGCGGACAGACAGGCAAGTTTGCCTTTAGACAGGGCCGCGTGGGCATGACTGGGTGTAATTTGGGAGCCAGGCTGTGCTCATTATTCTCTCTCCTGGAGAATGGAAAAATGTCCCCCCCCCCCGAGACAGCTGATCTACACAGCAGGGGAAAGGATTGCAGCAGAACAGAGTAGCCCACAAGGTTTTGTGACACAGCTTCTCTAACGTGGGCAAAGTTTAGAGCACAAAGCGGTCAGCCTGCTTGATCTTATTCCCACTCTCACATCGGCACCTGTCACAGCACTACTTCTCAGTGCATCTAAACACCAGCATCAACCAGCTGTGTCCGGTCTATCAGCATGAAGGTTGAAACTATTTCCCAACTCACGACTAGGGAGGCGGCCTATGTGCAGATTCTAGATTCCAAAATTTCCCAGTATTGTAACCATCAGCCACATGCATCTACCAAGAGCTTGAAATGTAGCTAGTGTGACTAAAGAGCTAAAATCTTATTTTACAAAGATGCACAGAGTCACATGTGTGTAGTGGCCTCAGCCACTGGATGGAGCAGCTCTGGAACATCTCTATCATCCCAGAAAGTCCCCACAGAAAGTGCCAGTCCCTCCCGTGGCTAAATCACAAAGCTAAAAATATCCATAGACTCACAAGTGGACCTTGAATTTTTTCATCTTCATGGGCACTTGCAGGAAACTTCCAATCCCCTTATTCATTGAGCACTTTTATTTGTAATAAGGTCTAACTCAAATTAAATGTTATTCTAAGCGCTTGTGAACCAACACCTTAATCAACTCAAACTCAGTCATGTTTAGGGCATGAGAACCTTTAATACAGTTGGCTGGTGAGATATTTGTCATTCAAAGGAAAGTGCTTCCATTGCATTATTCTAAGTCTACATCTGGAGACCCTTCGCAGTAAGTCCCAGGCATGGATCTCGAGTTCCTCTCAAGCCCCTGAGCCAGAGCCTCTGCCTGACACCAGCAGAGGCCTCCTAACCACCCTGGAACAGTGTGTCGATGGGTCATGGCTCTTTGCCGTTCTCAGATCACGCACACACATGAGCATCAGAGAGGTGGGTAGAATCACTCCGCTCCTCCTTGCAGGCCGGCTACCCCCACCCTCTCCAGAGCCCTTTCTCTTGCTGTTGCCAGGACTTAGAAACACAAGCACACAAATTCCTCTTGACTCCGTTCTGACAGAATGACACACATCGCTAGCACCACCTTTGGTCTTGAATTCAAATTTGCACTTGGTGGGTAGAGGCCATGGTGAGTTGTTCACAAACCAATGATAGCTTCCATTCTTCCACACTTGTTTGCAGCAGTTGTACTGAAATCTAGATGGACACCTTAACTGCTCTTTCGGATTGGCTCTATGTTGCTATCTTGCAATACTGAAATAGTAACGGTACATAGTAACGCATCCACCTGATGTGTAGCAGTATATTGCCAATATCGAATGCACTGATGAATAAAAATGATGCACATCAGTACAGATATGTCCTCTTCCATCCTAAGGTAGGGCCTTTAACCCCTTGACAAGTGTCTGAGAAAGAGACTGTAAAATGGCCACTCCATTCAGGATGTTCGACCCTCATGTACCGTGCTCCAAACCAACTTTCCTTGTAGGTACACAGAGGCTGCCTCTTCTGAGCTGGATGGTGCTCAGGCCCTGCCTCGCTTCACCAATGCCCATGTACTGCACGTAGAGGACATTTCCTCATCAAACAAAAGCGACTGCATTACTCCTTTTCACCTTTCTCCACCTCTGCTGGCTTCCCTAACTCTGTCTTAAGTCTCGTCTGTCTGGATGACTTCACGTCATTTTTGTTCCCCCTCTTCTTTCATCTTGGGCTGGGGGAGACCTTGCTGCTTAAAGAAAATATTTTTTACTGCACCCTGGTGTCTTTCTGATGTAGGCAAGGACTACACTGTACCTTCAAGTGCTTTCATTGCTTAATAGTGTCCCTAAGATTGAGTCAGTACCAATTCACAAGACAAGGTCATGAGTGTCGAACGCTGCATGGAGCTGGAGCATACCCAATGGCTAGGTGTTCAAGACTTTCAGTACCAGCCTGCCCAACCATCACGACACTAAAAGCAAAGGATACACATATTCCCCCTCACTTGTGGAGCCTTGTTCTGTCTTCTCACGCAAAGGCAAGCTCGGCCTTTGGTTCTCAGTGGTGCAGTCCAGTTGAACAAGGTTTGATGGAGAAAAAGTGGACTGGAGGGCCAGAGAGCAGGACGCAGCTTCCTCTGAGGCAGATGGGGCTGTTCCTGGGCTGAAGGCCCAAGGACTGTCTGTCAGTGGATGGGAGGAGCAGGAAGGAGACCTTAGAGAGGAGGACTGTGTGTTAATTTTACAGAGAAAGGGCCAAAGTCTCATTTACTTTAGCAACAAGCTCTCAGAGATAAAGGCAGGAGGAGACAAGGACAGTGAGTGTCCCAGTGATAAAGAGCAGACAGTTTCTTCTACAGAAGAGCCATGTTTAGTTTCTTGCCAGCTCAGAGATTTGGCCTGAATAGTCAAAGTTATCCTGACTTACAGCACCTGCAGAAAAGCAGTATCTCTCACGTTATCTAAGTGTGTGTACCTGGACTCATATGTGCCGTAGCTGTTATATAAACAGGAAGTGCTTGGCACAAAGTTCCCATATCCAGTCAGCTTTTGGCTGCATGTAGAGTCTCTTGATTTGATCAGAAACAGCAGAAGAGGGAAGCGGGGATACTGTGCGTGTATCGCAGCCTCAGGGGACAATGCCGTTCCCTGCTCAAGGTGAGAAATTGAGATCACACATGCTCCTCTTTTGGTGTTTAACATTCCTGGACGTCTCAGGACAAATTTAGGATGCCAAATCCTCCCAGAACAAGTGGTACTTTCTCACCTCTGAGTCCCTGGCGATTTCCTTACAATCATCTTCTAACTCAGAGGTCAAAGAATCAAGGAAATGGAGGATGCCCTATTCACCTTTCTAAATTAAACTCCTCAAAGAAAACTTCAAGGTGAGAAAAGACATAAGACTGTATCAGGATACAAGATGCAAGACAAAGAAAATGTTACAATACTCTTAACAACAACAAAAAAAACCCTGTCGGTGTGAAGAAAGGTAGCTTCATTTAATGTCAAATCTCCTAACCCTTTGCTTCCTGGGAGGGAGGTAAAACTGTATTGTTTTAGTCCATGAAGAGAGCTATATAAAAGTTCGCAGAATAATTTTGTGTGGATAGATCCACGGTGCAAAGCAAATTTGAGCCATTAGGTTTGAAAAGATGCCTAAAAGATATCTGAAAGGCTTGGCCATAATGACCCAGCGGGGGGGGGGGGGCATGTTTAACATGCAATAGGGCTGGAAAGTCACACTGACCTGTGATCTGGCCTGAGTGTGTTGAAAACATACTGTGTTCCAGAAACAGTAGCCAAGAACATTATATTTGCTGTGATCTGGATTCAGGCCAGTTTGGCATCAGGCACCTGCTGTTCAGTCAGCCCCTTCTGACCGGCCGGCACCTGTGCTTTCCAGTTATCTGAACTCCACCCCCAGAGCAATCGTGCAAAACCTAATGTCTGGAAGTGGAGCCATAATGCATTTTCCCGTATCTCCCTGAATAAGTAGAGATGCCACTGAGAAGCTTTATCCTAGC
>PVIC010044334.1:0-15061 GCA_004025085.1 Thryonomys swinderianus
CTCACCCTCTCCTCTCTCCTCCCTCCCTCTATCTCCCTCTCTCTCTCCCTCCCTCTCTCTCTCTCCCTCTTTCCCTCTCTCCCTCCTGAATTCTGGGCAGAGCCTTGGGCTGGGGCACTGGACCTCAGCTGGGAGTTCTCCAGCTTGGCACAAGGAGGATTTGGGGCCAGGTGACCTTG
This sequence comes from Thryonomys swinderianus, assembly GCA_004025085.1. Classification (NCBI taxonomy): domain Eukaryota; kingdom Metazoa; phylum Chordata; class Mammalia; order Rodentia; family Thryonomyidae; genus Thryonomys; species Thryonomys swinderianus. The sequence continues at coordinate 180 of PVIC010044334.1, forward strand.
GTGATGGTCTCTGTCATGTGGCTTGAAGGATGTTTAATGGCATGCCTGACCTCTACCCTACCACAGGGGTAACCACAGGTAGCTCTGCACATGCCCCTGGGGGCAAAACCATCCCTGAAACACACCTCAAAAATGGCAATCAGGCCGAACAGCAGGAGACTGAGACTTACATGGCATCACTCTGTAAGATAGCTTCAGAGATGTGAGGTGGACAGGATAGTTTAAGGTGGCCCTAAAATACCCTCCCTGGGAGGAAAACACCCCAGCCTCAGCAGAGCCTCAGGAGGCAGAGGCAGAAGTTTGCGCTGACCCACCTTGTCAAAATACTTGCAGAGCAGCGCTCTGGTCTCTGAGGACGAGAGGTAGCTGAGCTTGGCCATGAGGTTCATCTCGCACTGGGACAGCAGGGTGGCTGAGGCCCGCAGCACCCGCTGGCGGCACGTGATGGCCTCATTCTTGTATTCGATGGCAGCATCCAGGGCCTCGATGGCCTCATCCAACTGGAACAGCGTCCGCTCCTCCTGCAGGGACAGGGGACACGTGGAAGAGCAGGACCAACTGCTTCCTGTGGCACAAAGTCCTGGGCAGACCTGTGATAGTCAACAGGGAGCCACAGCCTCCCCTCATCTCCAGCATTAAGAGAAAATGTCCCTGCTCACTGCGGCAGCAAAGAGGACACGTTAGAGGAAGTGTGCATGTGTGGCCGGCCGGGATGCTAAGCACGCTCCAAACTCTCATCCCAGTCCCAGGCACAGTGGTGTCTAACACCACAGGGCTACAAGGGGAGTCCAGGTTCCACCGGAAGGAAGCCCAGAGTTGGCCAGGGCCAGGCTGTGTCCCAGTCGAGGTGGTGCAGACAGGGGCAGAAGGGCCACCCCAGGACCTCCTGCACAGAGGAAGCCGTGTCCACAGACGCTAAGGCAGCACCCCAGGGAGCCGGGGGGGGGGACCACCATTGGACATACCTCAGGCGACAGCAGGCTGCCCTGCCTCAGCTTGCTGTCAATCTCCAGGCGCTGCTTGAGCAGCGCATCCTTTTCCTGGCGCAGAGTGTCGATCTCCCCACGGATCTGCTGCTGGTTCTGGGCGCTGCCCTGCCGCAGCTGCCCGCTCTTCTCTGACAGCTCCTTCTCCAGGTGCTCCAGCCGGCTGGACACTCGCACGATGTCCTCATTCAGAGCCTGGGACGGTACCGCCAGGGATTAGGGAAGGAGCAGGCACCAAGGTCCTCACTGCATGCTGAGAAGGGGGTCTGTTTCTGGAGAAGCCCTAATCCACTGCCCACTTGGCAGAAGGACCGACTCAGCTCACAGCTCAGGGATCAGAGGACACAGGATCTGGAGCCGCTGGAAAAGGCCATCAGAGAAGGCCCGAGGAGGGTATGGACAAGCAGAGGAGAGGCCCTGATGGTGAGAGGGACAACATGGGCAAAGGCAGAGCTCGGGACAGAGGGATGTCACTGAGAAAATCCAACTTGCCAGTATGTGACCATGGACCACCAGAGGTCCATGGCCAAACCCTGAAGGCCTCTCAAGCGCTACCACAAGAAGAGAGGTGCTAATGACCAAGGGAAGCACCCCACTCGTCTTGGACTTCAGAGTGCTCTGAGGCCAGGCTCCTGGTCTCTGCACTACCACACTGCAGGAACATGGAACGTGGCCCTGGGTTGGACATATACCTTCTGGCCTCAGCCACACTCCAGCCCCAAGAGACAGCAGAGGAACAGGGTCAGAGGGAAAACCGATGCCAGCTGAGTCAGGTCCCCCTGCCCAGGCTGCCCACCTGCCTCCAAAGTTGCCAGAGTCTCTGCTAGCTGCCCACACCACTTCCTGGACCTGGTCCTCCTCATGCAGCTGCTCAGGCCCTATGTAGGTGGCTCACGGTATAAAATAACTTGTGGGTCATTCACACCTTACTACTTGTTCGTAAACCACCTAAAGCCCTAGGATTCTCGATCCGTGAGATACTGTCTGGCAAGACAGAGCTTCACCTGTTTGGAACTCACCTGGCAGGGACATCACCTAGAGCAGTGATGGAGGACCTTCAGAGCTTTCAATGATATAAGCAGCCCACTGTGGCACCTGTGCCACAGGTTTGCCACCAGTGCCCTATCTTCATGGCCATCTCTTGGCAGAAGCTCACCCAGCAAGGTTACCACTTGGAGGGGTCTCATCCTGCAGGGCCTCACCTGGCTGGACCGCAGGCGCTTGCTCTCCAGCCCCGTCTTCTCCTGCATCAGGGCCTCCTTCTTGGCCAGGATGACCTCCCGCTTATGCAGCTCCTCCCCCAGCTCCTCCAGCGCCCGCCGCTGCTGTAACACCTTCTCCATCTCCTGGTCCAGCCACTTCTTCTGCTCCTCAATCTTCTGAGGGGAAGCAAGGAGACGAGGGCCCGCAGTTCCCCTCTCTGGCTGGAGGGCTGCCACCAAGGTCCCGTGGGGAGACCCTGGGGTCTCTGGCCATTAGCCAGGCCTTGAATGCAGGGACACAGGCTCAGCCAACTCACCTGCTGTTGCTCCAGGCTGACCACAGCACCATTGCTGCCACTGCGCTGCTTCCTCTGGAAAGCCGCAATCTCCTCTGTCTTGATCTTCAGAATTTTCTGCTGCCGTTCATGCTTCAGCTCCAGCTCCTGGTGGGGAAGACGAGGTGTGGATGAGGCCCAGTGACAGGGCTGCTCAGGGCCTGTACTCACTAGTGTCCCCGGCCTCTCCGGGACCAGCAAACACTGTCTGGACCCCATTATGCGGTCGCCCAAGTACCCATGTCACTGAGTCTTCTCTAATGAGTCTCCTGAGATGCACACCTGCTCCCCATTTCATAGCTATGGAAAAGCACTCAGCTATGCAAGCCACTTCCTAAGATCCCTGATGTGCAGGGCAGGAGAGTGGCAGTGCCCACTCAGGTCCCCTGGGCTCAGCCTCATGGTCACACAGGCAGTGGTGACTCCAGCCAGAGTCTGGCATTGACCCAGAGCCTGACCTTGACTCGGTGCTGCCGTTTGTGCATCTCTGTCTCCAGCCGCCGCTTCTGCTCTGTCTCCTCACGCAGCCGCCTCTGCAGCTGGCCCTGCTGCTGCCGCATGAGCTGCACATTCCTCTCCAGCTCATGCAGCCGCTTCTCGCTCTGGGCCGACAGCGACGCCAGTCGCTCCGTGGCCTGCTTCTTCTCCTTCAGCACCTGAGACCGGGCCCCCAATATTCCTGCTGGGCCAAGCAGGGCTGGTGCGAGCCTAAGATAGGGCCCAGTGCTCCCGAGCAGGAGGGAGACTTATGGATGGGTGGAGAGAAGACACATGGAAGGGGTAAAGGACGAGCTGATGATAGCTAATAAGCTGGGCACGGTGCCACACGGCTGTAATGCCAGTACACTAGATGCTAAGGCAGGAGGACTGCTCTGAGTTCAGGGCCATCCTGGGCTACACAGTGAGTTCAAGACAAGTGTGACCTACATAGTGAGACTTTGTCTTAAAAACAAAAAACAGTAATGCTAAATAACAAAATCCTAATACTGTGTCATCCTCAGGGCCCTGTGTATATTAAAAGATCCTAACAAGACCAAGAAAAAGTGTCATCCTGGTTTACAGATTAAGACACTGATGCACAGAAGGGTTAACCTGACCAAGATGGGAGGTCAGGAGGAAGTTGGCACTACACACCAGGGGCTGAGCGCACACAGGCTCCACAGTGGGGCTCAAGACCTATTGTCCTGGTCCCAGGGAACCTGACTGGAAGGCCACAGCCACCAAGACTCCCACACTGACCTGCACCTGGCTCTGGGCTGCAGCCACCCTCTTGCGGAACTCCTGGAGCCGGGACCGCTCACCCGCGTCCTGAGGCTCCCTGCCTTCGAGCTCCCGCAGCTGCCTCTGGCCCTCACTCAGCTCGGCCCGCACCTGCTCCGCCTCCTGCTCCAGCTCGCGGATTCGCTGGCTGTGCTGGCGGTTCAGGGCCTGGGCTGCCTTTCCTGGAAAACATGGGGAGCACATGGGCACAGGTGGCCACTGGCCCCAGGGAGCCTCCAGTCTTCCCCGGGAGGTCCCCCCTAGGCCCTGTTGGCCATGAACACCTGGGCTTTGCCAGCCTCCCACAACTGATAACCTGATACACACCAAATAAACATATAATTGAATTTGCATTTAATGAAGCACCTAGAACTAACTTCTGCTTGCGAGGAATAATGCAGAACAGAACAAACTGCATGACACCCTGAGGAACCAAAGAGGAAGCTGCCAGACATGAGGCATCCGGCACAGCCTGCAAGGGGACTGTGAGGAGGGGACAAGGGATTACAGAGCCCTGAGGAGCAATACGCAGGGCACGCGGGCCACACAAACCAGCTGTAAGATAGTGTCACAGAGCTGAGGGCCTGTGCTTGTGCTCCGGGCAAGGAGGGGAACCTTTCTCAGTGGTGAGTGTCTGCCTGGTGTGAGGCCCCAGGTCCCACATCCTTGGCATGGCGGAAAAGGGAAAAAGTTCTGTTAAGTGTCCCGAGGGCAGTGTCCACAGTGTTAGAGAGGTAGAGATGTCAGGACTTCAAATCTGGGATTTGCTTCAAAATATATTAGCAGAGAATAAAGGGAGAAAGGGGACAAGTGTGAGAAATCCCGGTAACTGTGAGCCCATCATGTGAGTCTTTCTTTTTGATATAAATTCAATTTGCAAACTGAATTTTATAACAAATCCACCATAAAATATAGAGGCTCAAAAGGTCATCATCTAAAATTCTCCCCAGATCTTTTACTCACATTCCCAGCAGCAAAGATGACATAATTCGGGTACACTGGGTCTCTAGTCACAGGCACTCTGTGCTCCTCAGGACCATTGCTGGCCCTGACAAACACCATGTGCTGCTTCCTCTAGATTTACCTGTTTCACCCTCACACCCTGTGAAGTAGGTGCCTCACTATCCCTTTTTAGACACTAAAGCTCAGAGGGGTTGTGCTATGTGCTCAAGGTCACACAGCTAGAAGAGGCTGACTTTGCTCTCCAACCCAGGTCATCTGTCCCTGCTCCCCACCAGCACCGCACACATTCCGCTCTAACTAGCGCAGCTGGTAAAGCACCCTCACCTGTGCGGACCAGCTCGCCGATGAGCTCCTCCTTCATGCGAATGTTGATGGCCAGCTCCCGGATCTTCTGCTGGGCCTGGGCCAGCCGCCACTCAGAGGCTGTGGCAGCAGGGGCTGGGCGGATCTGAGCCAGGGCCTTGTCCCCTCCAAGTGCTGTAACAGGCAGATGCCAAGGTCATCCTTGCCCTCTGACCAAGAGGAGGGTGGAAGGGCCAGGGGCCACTGGCCCAGGACTATGGGAAGGCAGACAGAGGGCCCCTCTGCACCCTGCCCAGTTTACCTCTGGGCCCCGTCAGGACAGTGTCCAGCTCTTCCAGGTGGAGTTCTGGTCCTTTCCTCTCCAGGGGGCTCCCTGGGCACATCCCTGCCCTTGGGGTGCATTTGCTGATCCCATTTCTACAGGGAGGAACCAGGAGTGTACTGTGCCCCACCCTACTCCAGCCTGGCCACCTCCCAGGCCTCCAGGGACAATAGAACCCCAGGATGTAAGTCTGGACAGAACAGAGGCCAGGGTGAGCTCAGGGCAGGGGCTGGGGAAGATGCCGCACCCTGAGTTCGAGGCCCACTGCTGTCCCCATCCTGCCTAGCTTGGTCGGTTCTGGTCACCTCAAGCAGGGCCTCCTCACCTGCACAGGTGCAAGGTCTGCCTGGGCACCTCCTCTTCCTCTTCCTCCTCAGATGCACCTGAAGAGCCGCTTCCTAACCTGTCCACCTCAGCCAGCACCTCAGCTCCAGCCTCCCTGCCATCTGTCACCTGCTAGGCGAGTGTAAGGGTCTCAGGACAGAACTGTCCACTGAAGCTCCTCCACAAGCCACTTCCCAGGTCTGCCCTACAGTGGCCCTGCCCTACACGCCCTCCTCATGTCTACCCTTTGCCTGGGTTTCCTCTTCGAGATCCAGCTCAAGTGGCCTCTGGAAAGTCACCTCAACCTCCATCTGGGGCACTAGCTGTCCCCTCCACTCTGTCCCGTCTACTACTCTAGCTCCCTGGCACTGGGGTTCTGCAGGTGACAATCTGCCCTTTCTAGCTTGTGGACAGGTCAGCTCCACCCAAGTCCTATCTCACCAGCAACGCCCTGCCAGATCTGGGGACAGGACAGACAGCCTGAGTCCCTCTGACCTTAGAGCTATGATGACTTAGAGCTGTGGACTAGGACAAGACCAGACTTGGTAGTGCCAGAACCACAAGCAAGAGACCAAGAGAGGGGTCGGCCTCATGGGTGACCATCACCCATCTCCAAGCGTGTGCAAGCTTCCCAGCTGGGCTGGCAGCTGGCACTCTTCTGTCACCTCCTCACCCTAAGAAATCTGCAGCTATCTCAGAGAGGCCCAATGACACTGGAGCCTTCTGAGAAGCCCCAATCACCTACACCTCGGTCGTTTCTCTAAAGACACCTGAAACAGTCATTTTATATCTCAGCTGGTGCCACGGAGACATCAGTGAGGGACCGTCCTGAGCTTGACCAGTCCCGGGACCTCTGCCATCCAGGCTCACTTCCACTCACCTCGCCCTGCTGCTTGGGGTTATCTCCAGGGAGGCAAGCAGGGGGCACCATGCCCAGCACATTGGCACCAGCACCACCCAGGGGGGCTGTGTGAGGCCTTGGCACAAAAGGCCCAGAAGGCAGGCCCTGCAGGAGCCCGGGGGCCCCCCAGCCAGGCCGCACCAGCTCTAGTCGCAGCCGCAACTCCACCATCTCCTCCTGCTGCTCCCTCAGCCGATCGCTCTGCAAGACACAGCCAGGTGCCCATGCAGGTGGGGGGCAGGCTGGGGATGCAGTCGGCTGGCCCGGTCTGTGCAGGAAACCAGGCCTGGGTCTGGGACTACCTGACCTCCAGGATGAAACCGGAGGACAGCCCAGCACCCCAGACCATTTGATCTGTCCCGGGCCCCACACTACACAGCACAGGCTCCACTCTCCCCCCACCAGTGCAGCCTCACCACCCTCCCACTGCACCAGGCACATGCTGACCTGAGTAACCCACTCCAAGGTGACATCCTGCCCACTGCTCACGTCACATCTCCCATCCAGCAAGGGCATGGGCAAAGCCGCCCGTACCACCTGTTCTTGTACCTAGTATGTACCCCATTCCTCTACTGCCCTCCATGTGCCACTGCCAGCTCCACACTCTAGGGACCCCTCTCACCCCAGGACAAACCTCCCCTCTGCTCTGCTGCACTGCAGCAGCCTGGCCTCACCTGCAGCTTGTACTGCTCCATGGCGTCCTCCAGCGCAGCCAGGAAGTCCCGGTTCTCCTCCTCCAGCCGGGCCACCTGGCTCTGCAGGGCCAGAAGCTGCAGTGCACTGCCATCTTCCTAGGAGTGTGTAGACAGGCGCTGGGGTCCTGCAAGGCACTGGGACACCCTGGTCCTGTCTCTCCCTGCTTCTCCGTTCCATGCACTACTGCAAAGCAGGCTCCAGACCCACTCGACCCTCTGGCCTGAGGTCCTCTCTGCAAGCCACGTGGGCCACTCCCGTCGCTCTTAGCATCTTTTCCTTACCCACTTGTTACCCCTCTAGCCCTGACAACACCCCCAGGATTGCAGCACTAAGCTTATCCCTAATTTCTAAGTTCTGCGAAGCTTAGCAAGTGACCGCTGTCATCAGAAGTGACTGTGAATCACCGTGCGCTCTGCTAAGCAGCAGGAAGCAGGGCACAGCTGGTTGGGCCAAGACTCTCTCCTCTGGTCCGCCCACACCCGGCCCTCCACTAACCTTTTGCCCACTAGGGCCCTGCGCCCCGGGGTCCTCCGCTGAGGCACTCTCAATGCCGCTGTCTGGCCCAGAGGCGGAGCTCAGGGCGCTGCGCTCGCCCTCCACCGCGCACAGCCAGTCCTGAACCTTGCGCGCAGCCGCGTCAGGCAGCCCTGGCTCTGCTTGCAGCTCGCGCAGGAGGCTGTAGGCCGCGTTGGTGCGTGCCCGGTAACGGGCACACTCTGCGCCCAGGCGCGTGCCCAAGCAGGCAGTGGTGGGGCCTGGGGCACGCCGTGCGCGGTGGATGATGCGTGTTTCTGAGCGGTGCCGCGGTGGGCCCCGCACCCCTGCTGTAGCCTCCTCGGGCACACGCTCCGCCTCAGGCCGCCAGTTGACCATGGCGCGGTTGCGGATGTTCTGCGCGCGGCTAGCATAGTTGAGGGTGTTGAGGGTCTCATCAAAATCCGAGGAGGAGGGGCTGACACAGGCAATCATGACGGTCTTGGCGTTTCCGCCTAGCGAATCCTTGAGGATCCTGAGGGCAGAAAGGCGAGGTGTCAGGGCTCCAGGAACCAGCCTCTGCCCAAAGGCCAGATCTAAAGGGGTCCTGGCTTGATGAGGTGGTCTGTGCCAATAATCCTAGCTCTCTTGGAAACTGAGGCACAGAGACTGAAAGTTCAAACCCACCCTGGACAACGTCTAAAACAGAGGCTGACTCTTAAAATAAAAACTAAAAGGGCTGAGGATGCAGCTCAGTGGAAGGCCCTGAGTTTAACCCCAGGTGGCAGGGTGCCGTGAGGAGGGAGATCATGAACCAGCTCCCTGTGCTACACTCCGGACGGCACAGGCTAGTGGGCCCCAGAAGTCAGGAGAAACCCGCCCCTACACCAGCCACCACCCCAGGCCAGACGGGTGGGCCAGCCACCTGGTGATTTTGGAGTCACGGTAGGGGATGTGGCTGCCTCGGCGCTGGGGGTCCCCCAGCGCGCTGATGACATTGCTGAGCGCCAGCAGGCTGCTGTTGATCTGGATGCTCTCCTTAAGTCGCTCGCCAGTGCTGCCTGTCTTGAGGACCCTCTCTGAGCCTGCCAAGTCCACGAAGTGGAACTTGGAGACAAGCAGCTGGCCCAGGGCTGATCGAGGCAGACGGCTGGGGGCCCGGCCCCGCTGCTCCAGGGTCACCGTGAAGACCGTGTGGGAACGGCTGGAGAGGCGGTTGAGGTGTGTGGCGCCTGTGTGCCGCGCTGCATTGCCCATCTCCAAAAGGCTCAGCACCTCATCCAGGCCCTCCACGTCCACCTCCTTCACCCCACACAGGACTGTGGGTACAGAGGGCAGGGGCAGCCTGCCATGACCAGCCAGTAAGGCTGGCCCAGCAGGATTGACCCTGCCTGCTTTTCTGAACTCAGGGGTCCCCTCCACATGCCCAGGGGGTCCTGTCCACCTGCTTTGGGTCTAGGGGCTCTAGTTTCCCTCATCCCCACTATAGTGCCTTTTCCTCTACACCCAGAAATATACACTGGGCACGCTGGAGGCAGGGGAAACAACTGAACCATCTGGAGCTTAGCTTCCCTAGGGAGGTGCCACTTCCACGCAAAAAAGCCACCCTCTCCGAGCAGATGAGGTCCTCTCCAGTCTGGTGCTCCATCCATTCCCAGGTTCTGGGGCCCCAGGTTCCTCACCAACATTCCCGCGATCGTCCTCCCGCAGCTGGATGTCCCGGCTGGCAGTGCCCACCTCAAGTAGGTCCCGAAACTCCTCCTTGTACACTTCCAGGTAGGACACATGCACCTGGCAGTCCAGCAGGTCATTCTCATCGATGAGCTTGAAGGCCTCGGCCATGGCCCTTGGGATGATGCCTTGCTCATCCTCGTGCAGGGAGGCTGAGGAGACACCGCATGACTCCTGCCACCATGCCTTCAGCTGGACAAGGCACAAGGCTCCCCCTAGTGGCTGGGGGTGGGACTGCCACATAGACAGGACAGTGGCAGAGGCCAGGATAGGAGGGACAGCCCGAGCTGGGCATGCTCCAGGGCAGGCACAGAAATTATAGAATACAAGAGTTGAAGGCAACCTCTCCTAGCTTGGTCAGCTCCTTTCAGGATATGACCCAAGAGATTAGCCTTGGCTTGATCAGGACACGAAATCTGTGCTCTTCACCTTTGGCAGGAAGGACAGGAGTAGAAATCTAGGAAGACACTGAGGGCCCTCAAAGTGGGTACAGGGCCACACTCCACGTCACTCACCCACACTAGTCTCCCCCATCGTGTATGTCTTCCCGGAGCCTGTCTGACCATAGGCAAAGATGGTGGCGTTGAAGCCCTCAAAGAAGGCCTCCAGGAGGGGCTGCACACAGGTCTGGTACACAGCCTCCTGGCCCGAGTCCTCTGCCAGCACCACAGGGAAGTCAAAGTGGCGGTCCCGCCCCAGGGTGACTCGACCCTGCTCAGGGTCCACCTGCAGGCAGCTCTGATGGCCATGCAGCAGCTCCTTGGGCAGTAGCGGGCGAACACGCAGGGCTACCCTCACAGCCGCCTCCTCGGCCCCTGGCAGCCTCTGGGCCTCCAGCCCCATGATGAGGGAAGATAGCTCCAGGACCTGTGGAGAGAAAGAAAGGCTCTGCCATAGTCCCCTGTCCCCCGGGGCCAGACTCACCCTGCAGGTGACCAGGAGCCAGACTGCAAAGCTCCGGACCTTGGAGGGGTGGTCAATGCCCAGAACACCCTGTATGCCCAACCTGGTGCCTCAGGGTTATAAGAACAACGATATCTTAGCCCACAACAGTTCATAGCTCCTATCACTGCAAAATAAGGCCTTTAACTGCTCTGCTCGATAGCCAGGGTCTTGGGTGTTCTCATTGCAGCTTCCTCTGTGACCTCATCTCCTACAACAATGACAACAACAACAACAACACACACACACACACAGAGCACCAGAGCATACCAAGAAAGTCTTTTCCCTAACACCCCCTGAGTTTCTGTCACCTTGTCTCTGTCACATCACAACCCCAGCTCCACTCACCTTCTAAAAGGCAAACAGATCCTTCGAGACCAAACACTCCCAAATCCTGCCGACTCCATCTCCTAAATCTCTTCCAAGTGCACCTGCTGCTCCCCATGCATTGCCCAAGCTCTGGTCTTACTACTGACACCTTGATGGGGAGACTACAGTCACCTTCCCTCTGAGTCTCTGCCTCTCCTCCCAACACAGCCGTCAGAGGCATCTTTTTAAAATGCACATGAAAACTTCCGTGCTTAGCACCAAAAAAAGGGCTCTGCATTGCTCTTGGGATTCAAACCTTAACAGAAAAAGTGAAGAGCAAGCCTTAAAAAAGTCACTGCCCGGACCGGAGGATTAGCTCAGTGGTTCCGCCGCCTGCCTTGAAAGCGCAAGGTCCTGAGTTCGATCCCCGGTAACCACATACAATGCTGGGTGTGGAGACTCACGCCCACCAGCCATCAATACTACATACCACAGTGCCGGGCGTGGTGGCTCACGCCAGTAATCCCAGCACTCGGGAGGCAGAGACAGAAGGATTGCTGAGTTCGAAGCTTGCCTAGGCTACATACTGAGCTCAGAACCAGCCTGAACTACAAAGCGAGACCCTGTCTCAAAAAAAAGTCACTGCCACCTCCTTTGCACCACCTGGAGCCCTGGCCTTTCCTCCACTGGGTACCCCCAACACTGCATATCACCCAAATGTCCTCATCTGCCTCATCCCTCAGCTCTTGGCCGGAGAAGCTCCTCTGCTCTGTTCCCACCACCCCCCGGGGCGCACAGGCTGCCACACCAGCAACGGACGGCCCGATGCGAGCACCAGGTTACTCAGTGACCCACTCGCACCTTCCAGACTAGGAGCGGAAGGCACGATGCTTCTTTGTCCTCCCTCACCAGCACAAGCGTGCCCAACAGTGATCAACAGTCTTCATCCAAGGCACCAGACCCACCTGAACGACAGCATTTCTCAGCCTCCCCCCGCCCCGTCCCCCAGCATTTCATCACCCCGCCGCACCCCTGTTACCGGGATTGCAGGGACGTTTACATTGAGCCACATTCACTAAATCGCGAGGCTGCCTAGGATGGGCTCGAAACTGCCATCCTCCTGCCTCATTCTCGCCCAGTGCTGGGATTGCACACCACGCCCCGCACACACTGTATTATTTACAACCGAGACTTTGTTGGCACGTGTCACTGTTCGCTCTTTCAGTCACCGGGTCCCTGTTGGGTGCTGGCCCCGGGCTCACAGCGGTAATTCCGCCTCGTGCCTCTCGGGTCCTTCGCCCACCAAGGGCGCCGAATACGCGCCACCTCGCCTTGGGTCGGGGGTCCCGGGAGGAGGCGGCGGGCGAGGGTCGGGTACGGGCCAATGTTGGGTCAGGGCCGCAGCCGCGAGGCCGGCGCAGCGCGCAAATCCAGGGAAAGGGGGCGCCGCTTCCCGGGGCGGGAGCAGGCTGAGGTGATTTCGCGCCGGGCCGGGAGCCGGCCACGGAGCCACGCGCGCAGGCCCGGCCCGGACAGCGAGCGCCCCCGCTAGGCCGCGTCCTCGCCCCCCACCCGCGGGTTCCACACCCACCTGTCTGGGGCGAGCGCGGGCCGGGCCTTGCAGTCAGCCTCCACAGCCTAGCGCGGCGCGCTCCGATGCCGTCACCGGGACCCGCGCCCCCCAAACATCCCTGCCCCGCAGCCCGCAACTCCGCCCGCCAGACGCTAAAGGCAGAGGGAGGGGAGACGGGCGGCGCCCAGAGCCGCGGACGGGGCGGGGCCCGGGGCGGGACCTTGGTGGTGGGCGGGGCCTGCCGGCGGGGCTGAGAAAGAGCAGCTGTGCTTGGGGCTGCAGCTCCTGCTTTCCCAGGAGCCAGATCGCCAATCCGGACCTCTGCCTGACACACGGCTCAGAATCCCTTCTTCAGCAAGCTCTGCTCTCTGTACCGCATTCCAGGCCTTCTTTATTGGAAGATAAAAACAAGCCAGCAGAAACGTCCATCTCCCCACTTGAAAAATACTTCCTCAGTTCAAAGAACCTATTTCCTCGCATCCTAGTATTTCTGAAAGTAAATTGTATCTTACAGTCCTGGTCAAAGGAGGCTTGTCACCAGGAAATGCGGGAGAGTGTTACAGAGGTATCCACGTGCACCCTAGGAGATGGTATCCTTTCGTCTGTGTCAGCGGCGGGGTCATGTTTGGAGGGGAGTACCGCGTGGGGTTGATTTTTAGTTCAATCTGAAAACGGCTAGAGCTGCAGCTCAGTGGTGATCGCTTGCCTAGCACGCCAAAACCTCTGAGTATTCATTCCCAGCACTGGAAAAGAGGAATAAAACCATTCTGGAAACCTCATCACTTACATGTTGTGAGAGAAATAAAGCTCTAAAGCAGCAGTGAAATTTAACGTGCGCATACAATAGAAGATCGCAGGTCATAGGTAGCACAATTAAAAGCTGCAGAAACTGCTGGCTCTTTCCACTTAGATCTGTATTAGGAAACCCTCAGCCTCAAGTAAAAGAAAGAAAGAATTGAAATGACGTGGGAGGAGGAGGCTGAGAACTCCCACCAAGGCAGGTAAGGTCAGTGGTCCCATTACTGAGGACCTGGCCCCCTAGAGATTCTTCCTGCCAGACACAAAACATCCAGAGTAAGAGCAGTGCGTGGGGTCTGTGGTTCAAGGGATCTTCCTCTACATGCTGCTCTCCTTCGCATACCACATGGCTTAAGTCTGTTCGGCTGAGCACTACCAGCAAGGGCAGGCATCTCTGGGGTCAGTTCGCTGTTCCCAAGCAAGACAACGTGGAGCCTGGGATGCCATCGACGATCACATCCAAGAATACCACTGGAAGAGGCCGGCCAACAAGTTTCCAGGTTGGTGAAAACCACCATTAGGTGCCCCACATCTGTGTGAGAAACTGCAGAAGCAGCGGCACTTCCTACAATGAATAAGAATTCACTTAAGGGGAAAAACTAAGAATGCAAGTACTTGTGAAGTGGTAGGTGCAACCACATTGCTGACATGCTGGAGAATTACACAGTTGGTACCAATATTCTCAACCTTAACAGGAAGGGCACAGAGCCCCTGCCACCATGAGGACCAAAGGGATTCATTTCTTTAGACTCTGAGTGTAATGGAACTGAATGCTAAACTTGGACTTTTTTTTTTTTTTTTTTGAGACAGGGTCTCGCTTTGTAGTTCAGGCTGGCCCTGAGCTCACTATGGAGCCCAGGCAAGCCTCCGCAAACTCAGCAATCTCTTGTCTCTGCCTCCTGGAGTGCTGGGATTACAGGCGTGAGCCACCACGCCCGGCATTGTGGTGTGCGGTGTTGATTGTTGGTGGGCGTGAGTCTCCACGCCCAGCATTATATGTGGTTACCGGGGATCGAACTCAGGACCTTGCGCTTGTGAGGCAGGCGCCAGAACCACTGAGCTAACCCTCCGGCCCAACTTGGACATTTTTTAAAGACAGGATCTTGTCGTGTAGTTCATGCTGGTCTTGAACTCGGTATGTACCCCAGGCTGGCCTCAAACTCATGACAATCCTCCTGCCTCAGCCTCCTGAGTAATGGAATTACAGGCATCAGCATACCTAGCAAAACTTGGATCTTTATTTACATAAATGTAACAAAATTTAATAATGAGAGACAACACATCATCAGAGGATTTGAGATAAAAAAAATATGATTGTTGCTAAGGAACTATCTTTAAAAGAAAAACCTGTAGCTTCATTTGCTTCCCCCCCCCAACACTGGGAATCAAACCCAGGGCCTCCTCTATGCCAAGTAAACGCTATGACTGAGCTGCATTATTGGCCTTTTTTGTTACTTTATTTTGAGGCAGGATTTTGCTTGGTTACTCAGGCCTGCCTCAGGCTACTGAGTACCTAGGACTGCAGGTATGGCCACTATCCCAGGCTTTAGTTGGTCTTGATTGACTTTAAAAAAATCACTAATTTTGGGTGAGTGTGGTGGCTTGTGTCACCATGGCATGGTAGGTTCAAGACCAGCCTAAACTACAACAGAAGACCCCATCACCAAAAAAAAAAAAAAAAAAAAAAAAAAAAAAAAAAAAAAAAAAAAAAAAAAAAAAAAAAAAAAAAAAAAAAAAAAAAAAAAAAAAAAAAAAAAAAAAAA
>PVIC010044335.1:0-15056 GCA_004025085.1 Thryonomys swinderianus
AGCGCAAGGACCTGAGTTCGATCCCCGGTTACCACATATAATGCTGGGCGTGGTGGCTCACGCCTGTAATCCCAGCACTCGGGAGGCAGAGACAGGAGGATTGCTGAGTTCGCGGCGGCTTACCTGGGCACCATAGTGAGCTCAGGGCCAGCCTGAACTACAAAGTGAGACCCTGTCTCCAAAAAAGCAAAAAAATAAATAAATAAATAAAGGAAATTTAAAAAATGATCTAGTCAATAGCACAGAGACCTATTAGTAAAGTTTAACATCACAAAATGATAAAGTGGGCATTATGTAATTTTCAACATCAAACATCAGCAAGTACACACTACCACCTGTGATGTATTCATGTCCAAAATAAACAGCCAGAATCTCCTCAAGCCTGTGGATCTAATTTCCACTTTACAGGAAAAATAAAAGATGAGGAAAAAGAAGCCACATCATAAGATGCTAACACCAAAATCCCAGATAAAGGAAATATAGTGCTATAAAGCAAATTACCTACTTTTTTTTTAACAAATGAATGGTATTTACTTTAAAAGGGCAAGAAGGAAAACCTAAAATTTAAAAGAAGATTATTGAAATGCAATACATGGGCCATATTTGAATTCTGATTTTAAAAAACCAAAAGTAAAAAACATTTAAATGATAATCATTTAGAGTGTTTAATAATGTGGAAATTACTATCATTTTAAGTAGATCAATGGTATTGTAGTTTATTTTTTTTAAGAACACTTTTTTCGCAAAACGTACTTAAATATTTATGGTTAAAATGACATTTGAGATTTTCTTTAAAGTAACCCAGTGTAAAAAAAGGGGGGAGGGTAGAAAAATAGGAAAAAATAAAGTGAAATTTTAAGTGATAAGTAGACAAAAGTTTACAGTACTATTTTCTCTTCTTTCATACACTAGTAAAATTCCACAATGAAAACAATTTTTAAATAATTTGAAGAAATAAACTATAAATGTAAAAGCCATTTAGAAATATCTTAACTGGTATTTTGCTTATATTTTCTATTATTTATACATAGTATTACACACTTAATTTTTAAAGGCTAAAAGTTATTTTCATAAACAATCTAAATATACTATATAATTTTTAAAAGTATGATGTGATAATTAATACTATATAATAGTATAATTGTACTATATTACTATGTAATAGTTAATAGTACTATGTAATAATGTACTGTAATTGGTAACATTTTTTTCTTTCTTAGTTATACATAAGGTAACAATATACCTTATGGCCAGTAAATATTTTATATACAAAAGATAAGATAATAAGATTTTATAGCTGTAACCTCAGTACTTCAGAAGGCTGAGGCAGGAACATTGGAGGACCCAGCCTACCCTGGGCAACTTAGCAAGACACTGTCTCAAAATAAAAAATAAAAAAGAGTGATACATATAGTGCAAAAGCCCTGGATTCAATCCTCAGTACAACCATACACACACACACACTTTTTAAAGTCACAGGATAAAATATTCAGTGAACTTAAATTAAGAATTGCAATATGGAATGACGAACCTTGATCATCTCTGCTTCTATCTGCTGATGAATACCTATATAACTCTTCTTCACCTGCTGCTTGTCCTTGATCATCATGGTGAGCCTATGTAAGGGTCCAGAGTTTAGGTCCTCTGCATGTGTCTTCATTATCCTACTAAGCTGTTCGGTATGCTGAATCATAAGTAGCCAAGACTTAAAAACAAAACAAAAAAAAGAATGAAAAAAATTAGCATTTCTTTTAAAAGGTTCAAAGAAATGGCCAATTGAAATTAATAGATAGACATCAGAAGTACAAATTGGCAATGAGTATATGAAAAAAATGTTCAGCATCTTTGGCCATTTAGAGAAATACAAAACAAAACAGCACCGAGATTTCATCTTATTCCAAAAAGAATGATTACCATCATGAACTCAATAAATTCTGGTAAAGAGGTGAAGACAAGGAAGCCCTTCTACATTGTTGCCTGGGACATAAACTCATGTAAACACTCCAGAATTCAACATGGAGATTCCTCAAAAAAAAATACAAATTCCATTTGACCCAACTCTTCCTCTTCAGGGTATTTTCCCAAAAGAGTTAAGGACATCATACTACACTGACACACACATACCATGTTTATAGCAGCAGAAGTCACAATAGCTAAATCTTGGATATGTCCATGGATAAATAAGGATAAATTTGAGTAATTTATAGAAAAATGTTTCCACCTGGAGACCACAATGCCAAATGAAATAAACATACATAGGAAATTAAATGTAATTTCTCATTTATTTTGTTTAAGTATAAATAAAGTAATAAAATAAAGTAATAATAAATAAATAATAAAGTAATAAAGTAATAAAATAAAGTATAAATAAAAGTATAAATAAAGACCAAAAGAAGAGAAATGATAGGAAACAGGAAGTAGACTTTGTAGAGATGGGAAGGAGATCTAGGAATGGTGAGAAATGGGAGGGACTGGAAGGAAAGAGGAAGTAAAAATAATTAAAATGTGATAGATGATAGATAGATAGATAGATAGATAGATAGATAGATAGATAGATAGATAGATAGATAGAGGCAGGCAGACAGATAATCAATCCCCCAAGATGAATGATGAATGTATTCATTACACATGGCAAACAGGTGGAAAGAAGAAGGAAGGTAAAAAGCAAGGAAGAAAATGCATATTTACATTAAAGGTTCTCATCTAACTCTGATTTTAAGACTTTAAAAGCTTTAAAAATTGGAATTTATATAAATAATTACACTAACACAAAATAGCAGGATCCTAGCAATTGTGCAACACACTATGTACACTTTGTATTTACCACCATCAACTTCAACTAAAAAGCTTCAAAATTCAAAAGTGAGGGACTATACAAAATGCTAGGAAAAGCATTAAAGACTTTTCTTGGAGTCCATGCTTAACCAACTCACTTCTTTTCCAACACACTAAAATCATGCTCCATGAGACCATTCTAACGCCGCAATAGGGGTACCAACTCCTAAAGGTCAAAAGAACAGGCCTCTCCTTCCTCCGTATTAAGCTGTCCACTGGGGCATCTGAGCCTGGTGACTTACTGTCTTCTTTTGTGGCTTGGGGAGCTTCCTGTCTTATGTTCCACATCACCAGCCTGTTTTCTTCTCTTTCTAAAATTTCCTTCTCAGGCTCTGGGACCTACTCTTCTGCAGCTGCCTGTGACATAAATACTGGTATTCTCTGGATTTCTATTTGTAGTTTTCTCTTTTCTTAATAAATACCAGTAGTTCTCAGCAGCACACAAAATGTCGGGTTTGGGACAAGTGGGCACACGGAGACTGCCAGAATAAATCATCTGTCCTTCTAACCTCTATACACTGAAAAGAAATGACACATGAATGCTCCTCACTATAGGTCTTCAAAACTGTATTCAGAAACAATCACCTCAGACTATCATAGTATAACGGATCCTTGTTAATAAAGACAAGATACAGTTTCAAATACTTATAAAAATAATGTCTTGGGCCGGAGGGTTAGCTCAGTGGTTCCGGCGCCTGCCTCGCAAGCGCAAGGACCTGAGTTCGATCCCCGGTTACCACATATAATGCTGGGCGTGGTAGCTCACGTCTGTAATCCCAACACTCGGGAAGCAGAGACAGGAGGATTGCTGAGTTCGCGGCGTCTTGCCTGGGCACCATAGTGAGCTCAGGGCCAGCCTGAACTACAAAGCGAGACCCTGTCTCTAAAAAGCAAAAAAAAAAAAAAAGTCTTATCTTAAAACTTCTGATGTCAATAAATAAAACTAGTTTTGTACAAAATCCCAATGGAATCATAAATCAAAACTTCTGAAGATTAAACCTACAACCTAAAAGAAGTACATTTTTAACCACAGTCTGTAGTCATCAAGTTCTAATTTGGTAATGTTGTTTTTATTATACTGTAATATACGTGTTAAGTAAATAGATATAAATCACAACTTTTGAGGCTATGTGGGGATCGTTTTTAATTGTGAAATGCTTGTGTAAAGGAGAGGGCAAGAATAAGGGCAGAGGAGGGCGAGGAAAGGGGCATTTATTTCCTCCTCACATGCTCCTGAGCTGTCCTCGCTGTTTTCCCTGCCTCGTCCCATTCCGTCACCCCTACCCAAGAGGTTAGGTTATATTCCTCTTCCTGTACTGCTAATTCTCCCTGAGAGGCTCTTCGGTTCACTTTTTTTTTTTTTTTTTAAATGTAGTGGGGGGTGAACTCAGGACTTTTCACATCCTTGCTTAGTGCTCAATCACTGAGCTGCACTTTCAGATATTCTTACTTTTTTTGTTGTTTTTTTTTTTTTTTTGAGACAGGGTCTCACTTTTGTAGTTCAGGCTGGCCCTGAGCTCACTACGTAGTCCAGGCAACCCTTGAACTCAGCAATCCTCCTGTCTCTGCCTCCCGAGTGCTGGGATTACAGGCGTGAGCCACCACGCCCGGCTTCTTTCTTTACTTTTGAGACAGAGTCTTACTAAATTACACAGATAATCCAAACTGCAATCCTGCCTCGGCCTCCGCAGCTAGGATTACAGGTGTGCACCTCCACTCCTAGCTTCAGTATTTCTTTATGAAACAAAGCTCTCTCTCTCTCTCATCCCCTAACCCAACCAACCTATCTACTGCCCTTATCTAATTTGTTTTTATAATTTCTAGAGGAATTAAAATTAAAGCTCTGCTTTTGTTTTAGATAAAGATGAGCCAAGCTACGAATGGGGAACACAATTTCCCATAAGTTTTATCAAACAAATACTGTTTTCTTCATTCACATACTGTGGAACACAGAACCAACAGGGGTAGATTCCATTCTTTCTAACTTCATGTCTTTTAAAGCTAACTTCATTTACCTAAATGACTTTCCACTCCTGCTAATATTATCCACTTTCTGCCAATTCATAGGCTTTCTCTTATTTATAAATTCTTCTATTACTTCAAAGAGGTATTTTCATCTCATTAATGTGGAAACTAGATACCAGAAGTTAAAAAATCTGTTCAAGGTCATTTAGCTAACAATGGAAGGACTCAGCTGCAAACACAAACTTATCTCTTAAATATGTTACAATTGTTACAACTTCATGTTTGCCAGAAATAAAAGAATATAAAGGCCCTTACATTTAAAGGCAACCTTTAGAACAATTACCTAAGTTAAATTAATGAGACTGCTTTTACTTTTTTTTTGTCTTTTGTTTTTTTAAGACAGGGTGTTGCTTTGTAGTTCAGGCTGGCCCTGAGCTCACTATGTAGCCCAAGCAAGACTCGAACTCAGCAATCCTCCTGCCTCTGCCTCCCAGTGCTGGGATTACAGGCGTGAGCCACCACGCCCAGAGAGACTGCTTTTAAAACAGATGCAAATTATACAGTGATCTTTATAATCTTTAATTAAGCACATTATCAGTAAATTAGAAGCTAAAAATTGAAGTGAAGCTCTACCTGCTCCCTTTGAGTCACCTTCTTTGTAGCCTGGATACATCCAAATAAAAAAGTCCTGTCTAACCCCCAGTACCAAATAAAATTTTAAAAATAAAATGAAATGAAATGCTCCTAGGATAAGATTAGAGCATTATTCCTGATACAATGTGCTTCACTAGAAGCTATGGACCTAGAAACAGTCCTCTCACCATCACTGGGTTTCTAACCAGAAGAACAGTCCATTCCTTGGATCTTCATAAGATTAAGAAATAAATCATCTTATCCAAGTAACCTGACAGCACACTAGATGATTAAAAACGGGGCCACTTTAAGACAGAGACCTCAAGGGCACACATTTTCCTATGCCCTAGAAAAATAAGAAACATTGGTTTGCAATTTTTAAATTTTAGATCACTTGTCATAATTCTGAGCTGTATACTGAATGTAATATATCATAAAAATACTGCTTTTACCTCAAATCTGTCATTCCAAAAGTCTTTAGTTTTTAAAATTTGTTTTAATGCTGCTGTATTATAATCAAAAATAAAATGTTTCTTAGAAATGCTACACTCATTTGACAACTAAAAAGAATTATTCAATTCAGAAAAATTTTCTTCTCCAAAAAGTAGATCAGGTATACACACTACCATCTCCACTTTATAAAATAATGAAATCTTAAAATGCCTACGTTATGCTTAGCAAACAGAAAGAGATCAATAGTACTAGGTATACAAGACTGAGTACGTAATATAAAGAAATTAAACTCTATGTTCAATTTTTTTAAAAAGGAAAAGCTACATATACAGGGAAGAATGTACCATTTAGAAAAGTATATCGTGTTCTTTCTTGCCTTCATCTCTGAACCAACAGATACACAGTGAGGTAAATCAGACTTCCATAAACAGACAGTAATTTAAATGCTCTGGGCTCATCGCACTGAAGAGTGAATTGTGGGACACAGTAAAAGAGCAAACTACTAATGGAGCTATAATTACAGTAAAGCATTGAAAATAATCAACAAGATGACTCAAGCTTGAAAAATACCTAAATAATAGTTGTCATAAACAGCATTTTGCTGCAGACTATATTCTCCAACTACTTGTTTTCTTTCTTCTTGCCTGAATGTTTTTAAACGCAGCATTAAAATTCCATGAAGAATACATAGTTTCTGCACTACACAATAACTCAAAATAAATGGTTCTCTAAAGCAACAGTTTTTATTCTGTGTGTGCCTATTACATAAGAAGAATGTTGGAGTCTCTTAGTCCTTATGGGATATAGAAATTCATAAAACAACTCATTAAATGTCCCTAAATACGAAGTTTTCAAAGATTCCATTGCAAGTGTAAAGAAAAACCTTAGATACACTCTGGTCATAGGAGCCTCTCTTTCTATATTTTGTTCAAAAACCTCCTAGCTGGCCTTCTCCCAACAGTCAGAATTTTGGCTTTAATAAAAAGCAACTGAGAGCCTTTCAAAAATACCAATCATTAAACACTGTAATCAGAGATTCTGATTTAACAGCTTTTGATGAGGTCCAGGCACCAGTATTTCAAAACTACCCAACTAAATCTAATGTACAACTTCTACTATAACAAAACATGTGTCAGGCCGAAGATTTAGCTCAGTGGTTCTGGTGCCTGCCTCGCAAGTGCAAGGTCCTGAGTTCAATCCCCAATAACCACATACAATGATGGGTATGGTGACTCACGCAATCAGCACCACATACCACAGTGCCAGGCGTGGTGGCTCACGCCTGTCAACCCAGCACTCGGGAGGCAGAGGCAGGAGGATTTCTGAGTTCTAGGTTTGCCTGGGCTACACAATAAGCTCAGGGCCAGCCTGAACTACAAAGCGAGACCCTGTATCAAAAAAAAAAAAAAAAAAAAAACGTAAATGATGCTAGCCAGTAAAAGACTGAAGTGCGTCTGAAATATACTCCTGGACAGCTTGGTTCATTGGGGAAGGTACAATTTTCTGCATCACTTCATGTTTAATCTAGTTCCACAAATAAGATCTTTTTAAAAAACTCAAATTGTTTCCCAGCACAACAGTTGTGTTGCAACTAATTTGTGTTTTCAAAATCAAGTGTTATAAAACCAGGCATAGCAGTGCATGCCTATAATCCCAGCACTCAGCATGAGGAATGCCACAGGTTCAAGGCCAGCCTGAGCTACCTGGTAAATTCAAGGCAAGCCTGAACTACACAGCGAGGCTCTTCCACCCCCCCGCCAAAAAAAAATCAAGTGTTACACCAGAACTGACTCTACAGCCAGGCTTGAGAAATTCTGCCTTAAACATACATGGTATGATCAAAAACTATAATGAGGTGCTGGAGATTTAGCTCAGTGATTCCAGTGCCTGTCTAGCAAGTGAAAGGTCCCAGTTCAATCCCTAGTAACCACATACAACAACAATACCAGGTGTGCTGGTTCATGCCTGTCATCCCAGCACTCAGGAGGCAGAGGCAGGAGGACTGCTGAGTTCGAGGCTTGCCTGGGCCACATAGTGAGCTCAGGGCCAGCCTGAACTACAAAGCGAGACCCTGTCTCAAAAAAAAAAAGTCAGTGCCGGGCGTGGTGGCTCACGCCTGTAATCCCAGCACTTGGGAGGCAGAGACAAAGCGATCAGACAAACTAGTTTTTGTAGTCTTTGTAGACAAACTACAAAGCGAGACCCTGTCTCAAAAAAAAAAAAGTGTGTGTGTATGTGTGTGTGGATATGTATATAGCTATGTATATGGTAGTGAATTCTTAAGTTTTTGCTGCAATAAAAGATATATGGCCATTAACTCCTCACTCTGAACACAATTATCTCATCATTTTGCCACTTTATGCAGCAGTTCTGGAAGCTTTTCTCAGGATTGCCTTTACCTGCGCCTTGTGGCTGCTTCAATGACTTGAAACTGATTCAAAACGTTTACCTTTCACGGGGATTTTGACCTGAGCAGGCAGCCAGGTTGCACAGCGCCAGGTGCAGTGAGCAGTGTGGATGAGGAAGGACGGTAACGTGTTTACGTGACAGAAGCTGATGAGCCGAGCGGTAGAGACACATTGTTAACTTCAAGGAGGATGAAACCCTTTGCCCATTTCTCAGGCCACTGCCTGGACGCGACATTTCCTAAGTGCTCTCAGAGCCCGTCACAGTGTTCAGAATTCACTATAATGTTACCAGATACAAACTCAGCGCACATAACTCTTATCAAAAAAACCACAACATCATCAAAATGCTGGCTCTGGACTGATGTTATTTCATTCACACAGGAAAACCACATAATTTCCAGTGAGAACTCTCAACCTTGGTCTTGGTGACTTCCTTACAAAGACGGACCTGAAGAGATACGACCTCACAACTCCGCTCGAGCGGGCAAAATTTCGTGATAACGTGCTGCTCCTGACCCGGGACCTACTGTACCCTCTGTGCCAGTCCACACGCTGCTCCTCGTATTACAGATCCCTGCAGAGGCCATGCAGTAGCTGTGCTCACTGCATTTTTTTTTACCAAGCATAATATACACAGGAGAAATTTTAGTATCACAGGCTCAAGTTACCATATGTCAAGTATCATACGTTACTACCAAATAATAAATCAAAAAGCATTTTACATTGCTTTCAATTCATATATCTGGGTATTGCTAATATTAATCTTTGTGTTTAAAATGTAAACCAGTATCTCCCTTCAAATATTGTACTCTGAGGGTTAACGTATCACTCTACTATTTCAAAATAGACTTACCTGTATTTGCACAGGTATAATTTTAGACAAATACACAAAGTAGCTCAAGTACATGCCTGTAACCCCAGCTACTCTGGAGACTGAAACAGCAGAATCACAAATTCAATCACTTCTGGGGCAATTTACTGAGATCCTGTCTCAAAGTTGAATAACAGAGCCAAGACACTGTTGTTCACTTATAATCCCAGGTCTCTGGCAGGCTGAAGCAGGAGAAACCACATCCAAACCCACCTTGGATGACTTAGAGACCTAGCAAAATGCTGCCTCAAAATAAAAAATAAAAAGGCCTAGCAATGTAGTTCAGTGTGAGGGCCCTATGTTCAGTCTCCAGGACAAAAATTAAAAAAAAAAAAAAACTGAAATTATCTGCACCACAGAACAAAGTAAGTCTTAAAAATGAAATAACTGTTAAACATGAACATATAAAAAGGTGCTTAACTAATCTAACTTTTATAGAAATGTGAATTATATCCATAATAATTTCATATCTATCAGATAAAAATTCAAAAGCCTGACAACACACACTACTGCTCAGAGTAAATGGAGGGTGACACCACTGTACAATTCTGGTGAATATGGAAGACGGTGTAAAATCTGTTGAAAAATTTATATTTATATTGGGATTTACAACAAAACCATATGCATATTATATTTTGACCTAGAAATCCCACTCCCTGGAATTTATCCTGAAAATACACATAATGATCAAAAATTTATCTGTACATTGGCTTTTGCTGAAGCATTCTTTATAACTGCAAAATACTGTAGCCCTAAGATTCCACACACACTAAGTGGGTTGGACACTTAAGAGCATTTTCAACTAAAAGAACTAGGACTCCAAAGAAAAAGAGTTGACTTTAGGACTATAGAAAGGAGCATTCATGGGAACCCTGAAACACAAAGTAAAGAGAACAACAGAGGGCTGGAGATTTAGCTTAGTGGTTCCAGCACCTGCCTCTCAAGTGCAAGGTTCTGAGTTTGAGCCTCGTAACCACATACAATGCTGGGTGTGGTGACTCACACCCACCAGCAATCAGTACCACATACCACAGTGCCGGGCATGGTGGCTATGCCTGTCATCCCAACACTCGGGAGGCAGAGGCAGGAGGATTGCTGAGTTCGAGGCTTGCCTGGGCTACCTAGTGAGTTCAGGGCCAGCCTGAACTACAAAGTGAGACCCTGTCTCAAAAAAAAAGAAATAAAGAAAAAAAGAGAGAGAATAATAGAGAATCAGGGCTCAGGAGGTTGCGAACCCACCTGGTCCTCCACCTCCCGGCATTTCCTTCTTCCCTCAGTAGCAGCTCTTCAAGTTTTAACCCTTTGTACTTTGCAACTATGTTCTTGGGCCTCTGGCCCCAGAATGAATCGCAACATCAGTTCCCCTAGATACTCACACTGAACTGCATCACCAGCTTTCCTGATTCTGGGCCATACACACGCACACACACACACACACACACACACACACATATGATTAACGTTAAAATAAAAGACTTAAACATCATTATCAACCATCCCATCCTCTTTGCCAACTATGGAATATAAAGGAAATATTTATTGATTTAAAAGCATTTATTATACAAAACAGGCTTTTGGAAAATAGTGGGACTAAATTCACAATCAATAACAAGTATCTGGAAAGAATATTTATAAATTAAATATGAGACTCTGAAAGAACATACGAGTCCAAAAGAAATCAAAAGGAAATTAAAATGTATTCTGAACTGGAAATAAAATAAGCGCAGAATAATGTCGAAGATGCAGCAGAAACAGTATCCCAAAACTCAGAACACTATAAACTCACTCGGGTACACTCATTACAGAGAGTTATGATGTTATACATAAGAAACAATGAAATTAGCTCTTCTTACCTTGGACACGTTGCTGACATAATTCATTTGGAGAGTACTTTCCTTATCAACTTGATTACAAAGATTCTGTAAAGTAGATGCGTATTCTTTGTCACTTTTTATTCTCAAAGCCATAAACTTCTTCACTGTTTCCAGTAATCGTAACTCCCAGTCTTGCAACTTCAACACAGCTTCATGTGAATTCCTCAGGTCACTCCCAAACCCCATCTTCGTAAGGCACTGCTAGCCCGCCACACTGCACAGATGAGCCTTCTAATCAGCACATGTCTGTGGACACAAACACCAGAGGGAGTCTTCAGTCAAAAGGAAATCTCAGTCTTTAAAGCAAAGTTATGCTCCATTCTTTGGAGGGTAAAAAAATAAGCACTACTACAAAATAAAGACTATAACAAAGACATTAACTCTTCTGATAACTTCTATTCAATGTATAGTAGATGTTCTAGACATTACAATAACATAAATAGAAGGAAGAAATAAAGCTATTTATATTTATAGATGATATTTCATATAAAGAAAATCCTAAGGAATGCAAATTTTAAAATAAATAAATAAGATTTAAAAATTACTAGAATTACTAATATTACAAAATATAAAATGACTAAACAAAATTAAACGCATGCATCAACCCAAAAATGAAATTAAAAAGCAAATTATACATACAATAGCATCAAAAAAGAACAAAACAATGTGAAATAAACTAAAGAAAATACAAAACTGGTATTTTTTGTAAAACAGTTTTTTGAATGTAAATAAATTGACTCATGTTCAAAGGCAGAAAAAGGTGACTGTCATTAAGAAAGGAATAACTCAATTTGATCTATGGATTTAACATAATCCAAATTACCATCTCGGTTTGTTTGCAAAAATTAACAAGTGAATTCTAAAATATATATGATAAGGCAAGGGAGCCAGAATAATAATAAAAAAGTTTAAAGCTGGGAGCAAAGGCACCTCTCTGTAATCCCCACACTGTGGAAAACAGAAGTAGAAGAATCACAAATTCTAGCCCAACCCAAGCACAAGACCTTATCTCAAAAAACAAAAACAAAGCAGGGTGAGATGCAGCTCAGCACAAAGGCCCTGCCTTTAATCCCCAGTACCATTTCCCCCCAAAAGAATCTTGAAACAAAGAACAAGGTTGCAGGACCCATACTTTCTGATCTCAAAACCTTCTGAAAAGCTACAGCAATCAAGACTGCATGACAGAGACACGTGTATTCACCCGCAGCCTCGTGTGTAGAATGTCAATCTAATCACCACGTATTTACGTGGGTAGAAACTACGTATTTACTAGGGTAGAAACCAGCTCACAAGCAGATGTGTAAACACGCTCCTGGCACGTTCATTAAGAAGACTATCATTCAGTCCTCAAAAACATTAAGGATATTTTTATGTATTGATACAGAACTATAGTTAAGAACTACTAAAGATTCAGGACTTGGTATGCTAACTATGTATAAAAGAAAAGGAAGAGGAATATACATTTTGCCTGTAAACACAGAAAATGTTTCTAGAACACCTAGTAGCTGAGCTCAAGAGTGGACAGGAGATACATTATTGTTTATTCTTTTGTACATCTGGTTTTTGTTCCAAGTAAATATACTGCTACTACCTATTCAAAGAAGTAAAGAATTTTTGAAAAGAAAAAGACAAAATAAATGTAAGCTGGAATTATCGCAAGATTTCCTAGAAATGGCAAGGTACAAGCATGGACTGGAATCATGACTGTGATTTAGATTATAAAAAGCAAAAAGGGAAATACAGTTCAAGGAGCAGGATCACTATGGGGTGACAAAAATGAATATGAGGTGTAGTGAGAGAAATGTCTCTAATACCAAGCTATACGTGGCAAGCAGTGGGAAATGGCATGTAATTTATCTCCCACTATTCCTCTGCTCAGGAAGCTAATAAGCTCAAACTCCTTGAATTAATTGGCTTGTAAGGAGGAATATCAAGGTCATGAATATGATATTTTGAAAAGATTAAGTTGCCAGTTCTAGTCACTCAAGTATGTTCAGTTTGTGAAACTCCATTAAGCTGAGCATGGGTAATTTGTACACTTTTCTGTGGGTATATTATAGTTAAATGTAGAGACATAAAACATTTTTATCTGGCAACTGCACATAATACAGCTTGAGTAGAGGAAAAAAGGTAAAATGAGACATTATAAGGCAAGTTAAGAAACTATTATAATATAGTTTGAGAATGAGGTTCTAGAGTTGATGTCGGTGTGAGGTAAGATAGAAGACTCCTGATGAAGTGAATGATTGAGAGAACCAGAGAAATGAAATCCAGTGAAATGAAAGAACAATGGGGAGTGGTGTCCACACCTATCTACAACCACAGCACTCTGGAGGCAGAGGCAGGAGGATCACAAGTTGATCCCAGCCTCTTTCCATCTGGAAAACCAAGGAAGGAAGGAGCGGTCACCAAGAGAGACCCAATTACAGAAAACAACCCAGTAAGGAATCTTTGTCCTCAAAAGCCTGAAGGTCCCCTTCCCCGCCAAAGGATACAGGAACAGGCGGCAGGAGCGACCAGAGGGAACCAACTCGCCAGAAGCCATGTGGGAAGCCACAGCTTTAAGACCCTTTCCATCCCAGACATCAGAGAGTCAGGGTGCGAAGTGGAGATCCTCTGTTATCCTTCCTCCTTCACCAGACAGCCCGGGCTTGACTAGGAAGTGGTTTTCTACTTCCTCGGGTAGCACAGACAGGTACAAGTGAGAGCCCGAGCGGGGTCACCAGACAAGTAAAGTAACCCAGAAATCTGCAACACCAGTATAGAGACTTGAAAATTAAGCCAACAGTGAAAGTATCACCCCCCCCCAAAAAAAAAAAACTTAAGAAACAGGCTAAGACCTATATGCTAAAATTAAGGGTGAACATTTATAAAAATTGAAACTGAGCCGGGCGTGGTGGCTCACGCCTGTAATCCCAGCACTCGGGAGGCAGAGACAGGAGGATTGCTGAGTTTGAGGCTTGCCTGGACTACATAGTGAGCTTAGGGCCAGCCTGAACTACAAAGCGAGACCCTGTCTCAAAAAAAAAAAAAAAAAATTGAAACTGAAATAGGCCCCAAGTTTCCTAACAAAAAATATCCAAGATTCAAATAGAAATCTCCTGTCACTTGAAAATCAAGAAAAATCATGATTTGAATAAGAAGGGATCATCAGCTAATGCCAACGTTAAAATGAATCTGATAGCAGAATTATCTGACAAATTTTAAAGAAGCCATCGTAAAATATATTTCTAAAATAAATGTAAGATTTGAGCAAGAGAATACAAGTTGTAAAACCAATTAAAAATTATAGAATTAAGAAATACCATAAATTTTAAAACTGACTAAATAGGATTACAGACAACTGCTACCATGCCCAGCTAAGCACCTTTTATGTTTTCCAAGTACAGTAATAGAATCACTATTTTTTACAGCAAAAAAATGTAATATGTGTTGAATACTCTCAAGTATGACAGTTAAACATAGATATTTTATGGTTAGAAATACATGTTTCATTTATATTGATGTTGATAAAGAGACTCAAATATACCACTGACGGTATGTAACAAGTGAATAAAAACATGTTACAAAAGTAGAAAATCATTCTTCCCCCATATTCTCACAAAGATAATTCAATACAATGTGAAAGAAAGTCAACCCCATTCATTTTTCAGTCTTTTCACTGAAAGAGACCTAATGTGCACTCCCACCCATTCACATTTGCCTTGTCCCTCCAGAATTCCTTTCTATATGCAAATGAGCTTCAAATCTCCAACTTCAACTATCTGAAACCTGGTTGACACAAACACAGGGCTCTAAACTAGAAGCCACACCTTCCCGGGGTCAGAGGAGGTAGCTAGGGGTGCCACACCTGCCTGAGTTTGATCCCAACTCACAGAGAAAGAAAGGTGGGGGGGGGAGGAAGACAGAAGGAAGGAAGAGAAGGAGGAAGGAGTGGAGGGAGGGAGGAAGGAAGGAAGGAAGGAGGAGTACAGGAAGGGATGGAGGAAGGAAGGAAAGAAGGAAGGAAGGAAGGAA
>PVIC010044336.1:0-15070 GCA_004025085.1 Thryonomys swinderianus
CTAAGTCTGTGGCCCACATTTGCCCTCTTCTCTCTTGCCAGGTGTGAAAATGCACTTATTAGGGGAGAAAGTAAACACTGACCTGTGTTTCCAAGACACTGCCTTTCCTTTCTAGCATATAAAAAAGGCTGCATATGAGCAAGACAGCAACCAGACTCATGACGTTCAATGTCTATTTACCAGACTGAATTTATGATTCAGGAAAAAGTTGCTCTTATACCTACCCTCTTGTAAGAGAGTGACCACTCATTACCATCTGTTAAACACCTATATATACTCCAAGTAGTGTTTTATAACTTTGAAGTAATGTACAAATGTGTCTTCTCATGTTTCCTTGTGACAAACAGCCAAAAGAAGGCTCTCTGGCATCTCTGCTTCTTGGGGGCCAATCTCATCCCCAAAACCCCACTCCTGTAACATCATCCAAACTTCCCAAAGGCTCCCACTCCAAATATCAAAACGTTGGCAGGCAAAGTTTCAAAAGGTGAATCTTATGGAGTCCGCCCACCACGGGTGTCGTTTAGAACTCAGGATTTCTTCCCAGAGGGATTTAATAGAAGCACACAGAAAACTTCCAGCCTTTGAAGAAGTTGCTCAGTTAGGAAGGATACCGATGCGCTGTGCCCTCTCCCGAGGCCACTCCTGATGCCAAGCAGAGCAGCGTGGGCTATCTGAGATAATGACCCCCTCCCCCGCCAGAAACCCCCGACTGACCCTCCCAATCGGCTACAGTGCGTGGCCAGAGAGACTTCACAGAGAGGATTAAGGATCTTGAGGTGGGGAGATTAGCCAGAACTCCCCAGGTGGTCCAGTGTGATGCCGGAGGCTGGAGGGGAAGCTGGAGGGTCAGAGAGAGAGGCGGGGCAGGCGTGGTGACAGAGCAGGGCGCAGGGACGTGGAGCCCGCGGCCGCGGGGCCAGCCCGGGAATGCGGGCTCTAGGGAGGGCCCTGCTGACCCTGCGCGGACGCCCCCTGGAGCCAGTCTGAGACTCCCCACGTCCGAAGCACAGAGCCGGCTGGTACTTGACCTGCTGTGGTCGCCCGTCACACAGCAATAGGGAAGCAACTCAGGCCGGTACCTAGAAGTGGGTGTTTTGTGATTGGGGGGAGTGCCACCCTGACCCGCTCTGGGGCCCGCCCACAGGCCGGCGGAGCACCTTTATTCCAGGTGTATAAACACAGCCCTCTGCTCCCCCTCTTCCTCTCGCCGCCCTCTACTCTTCTGCTGCTCCCTGTCGAAGCTCCCGCCCCGGGGCCAGCCCACCCCGGCCTGAAAACTCTGAAGCCAGAGCCAAAGCGAGTCTCCGCCTGAGGGCTGTGGATGCCAGGCCTTGTGTCTCGGGAACGGGACGCACGACTGCAGTGCTGCTGTACAAACATCTTAAATTGCAAAGGTGACTTTGGAACTAGTGAGGGAGCAGAGGCTGGAAAAGCACGGAGGAGTTTGGTAGAGGAACAGCCAAAGCCTCGTACTGGGGGGAGCGCGCAGCCCCGAGAAACGCAGACAGTTCTGCCTGTGCGCGGCACGTTTAAAGGGACGCTGAAGCCGCCAGAGCACGTTTTCAGCAGACAAACGGAGGCACAGACACACGGAGGGACTGAAGCAAGAGAAATAATGACACACGGTAGAAAACATGGTGGTTTTGCTGTAACTGTGGGGACAAATCTTGTGCAGCTCCCAGGGCAAGAAGAACCACAGGATAGTTTTCCAATGGGCTGCTTCTATTTGTGGACCAACAGGGAAAATCTAAATTTTCTTCTCAGCGGGGCACAGTTATAATTTCATCTACAGACTACCCTAATGAAACACTTTGGACCAGAAATATATCCCTACTGTTTTCATAATCCACCTGTGGACAGTCTGAGGAGGATTAATCAGATAACAGCGTTCTTAGGAAAGTCAAATGATGCATATTTTCTTAAAATGCTGTTTGTAGTACCTAAATACTCAAGATTTGGCTAAATGTAGCAGAAAATCGCTAACTTCACTCATGCCTGGGGGTCGCTGCACCACGCATACTTCTAGAATTCATAAACATTTCCAGCTATGATATGTGTGCAGATCAGCAGTGAGTAATTGGTGAATAGAAATGGCATGTGTTCTATCCATAGATAAAAGTGTAATTCAGCTCTTACAACTAGCAGAAATACTATCTGGGAAAGGACGGAAAAATTAAACACAGAAACCAAGTCGATGTCGATGTTCACACCGACCTTTGAAAGTTTACCCTCCCGATGTCATCATCAATACACATGTGAACAGGGAGGTGGGAGCCATCTTTAGTTGCTTTGTTTTTTGAAGACAGTGTTTCTCTTTCAGGCAGGGTGGTTTGCAGCTATTTTCAGCCATTCTTTCCTAAGAAAATTAAGTAAAAGTTAATATAAATTGTTAGATCAAAATGCCTCCTTTTAAAAAAGTCTATGTCTCTGTATTTAATATTAACATCCCAGATAGACACATTTAAGGCAGTTTAAACTACCTTAAATTCTGTTAGTATTATAAGGCTATAAAGCAGCTTTATAAACCTATATATGACTATAAAAATGTGTGCTAGGATTCTGAAATAAAACATTTATAGTTAAAGGGGGGAAAGGTCACATTTTAAGCAATGAGAATTGAACAATTTAATATGACAACAAAATATATTTTTTCTTATATAGGCTTGAAATGCAAAACAAGAAGGAAATTTCAGAAGCATAATGAGTTAAATAGGTGTGTCTAAAAATGTTTACACTAGTATAATTTTTTTTTTTTGAGACAGGGTCTCGCTTTGTAGTTCAGGCTGGCCCTGAGCTCACTATGTAGCCCAGGCAAGCCTCAAACTCAGCAATCCTCCTGCCTCTGCCTCCCGAGTGCTGGGATTACAGGCATGAGCCACCACACCCGGCATTGTGGTATGTGGTGTTGACTGCTGGTGGGAGTGAGTCACCACGCCCAGCATTGTTGCATGTGGTTGTCTGGGATTGAACTCAGGACCTTGTGCTTACAAGGCAGGCACTGGAACCAGTGAGCTAAAATCTCTGGCTCTCGGTCTTCTTGAGTTTATGTTTCCACAAGGAAAGTTCTGATCCCGGCTTTTTCCTCAGCCCAGCAAGTGCTGGATGATAAGGACTGTGTCTCACAGCTGCCTTCTCAGCAGCAATAATGGGACGACACCATGCATTTAAGAAGCATTGGAATTCCAGAGTAAAACTAATATAAAATGTAAGAGCATGAATGACATGATGGAATGCATCATTTTTACATTTTAGTCCATGCGATATAATGTTGGAGGAAATAACTGAAAAACTTGTACTGAGCACCTCTTATCGGGACCTTCTGAGAACAGACCCATGGGACCAGTCTATCCTTCACCATTTAATACAAGTACATCACATGATTAGGTGGAGGCCATTAAACAGCGTATGCAAAACACACTGTCTGCCCCCAAACCCAGCTCTGCCGCAAGTAGCCCTGTGATGTGAACTTCACCTCTGTTTCTGTTCCCTGTAATCGTGTCTACCATTGGGTGATTGGTGGGACTAAGTGAGCTAGTGCTCAGAAAGTGCGCGGGGCACCGAGCATTTAAGGCTTTTGTGTTAGGATAGTCCTATTAAAACACTATGAACATTGTATCCATATTGTTGGGACTAAAGAATCTGTGCCTTATTGTTATTTAATAGTATAATATAAAAATCACAGGCCGACAGGCATGGTGGCTCACACTCAGGGGGCAAAGACAGGAGGTTTGCTGAGTTGAAGGCTTGCCTGGACTGCATAGTGAGCTCAGAGCCAGCCTGAACTACAAAGCGAGACCCTGTCTCAAAAATAAAATAAAATAAAATAAAATAAAATAAAATAAAATAAAATAAAATAAAATAAAATAAAATAAAATAAAATAAAATCACTGGCCTTTCCTCCCCAGATTAAGAGTTTAAGAAATCATTGCAGGGCCGGAGGGTTAGCTCGGTGGTTCTGGCTCCTGCCTCGCAAACACAAGGTCCTGAGTTCGATCCCCGCTAACCACATACAATGCTGGGCGTGGAGACTCATGCCCACCAGCCATCAACCCCACATATCACAGTGCTGGGTGTGGTGGCTCACGCCTGTAATCCCAGCACTCGGGAGGCAGAGACAGGAGGATTGCTGAGTTCCAGGCTTGCCTGGGCTACATAGTGAGCTCAGAGCCAGCCTGAACTACAAAGCGAGACTCTGTCTCAAAAAAAAAAAAAAACAACTTAAAAAAAAAAGAAATCATTGTAATGTTTGATTTCCTTCTAGTGATCTCCAGTCTTTTTGTGACAGAATGTGTGTGGTTTTCCTACTAAGTTCCAAGATTAATACAGTAAACAACACCTTCTAGAACAGCGGTGGCAAACTTATGGCACCTGTGCCACACTGGGCATTATATCAATGAAAGCTAAAAAAGATTTGCCATCCCTCTTTTAAGAGGATGAAGACACAGGTCTTCCAAAATAAATTACTACTTTTGTAATACTTTATTCCTTCAGGGAAAAATCTATGTTTGAAGACGAGTATCAAAAAGAGAAATAAAAGAGATGCATTTTTTCAATAAGTTATAAACATGGATGCCTCAGGCCGGAGATTTGGCTCAGTGGTTCCAGTGCTTGCCTCGCAAGTGCAAGGTCCCTGGTTTGATCCCCAGTAACCACATACAATGCTGGGCATGGTGACTCACTCCCACCAGCAATCAGTACCACATACCACAGCGCCAGGCGTGGTGGCTCACGCCTGTAATCCCAGCACTCAGGAGGCAGAGACAGGAGGATTGCTGAGTTCACAGCGGCTTGCCTGGGCTACATAGTGAGCTCAGGGCCAGGCTAAACTACAAAGCGAGACCCTGTCTCAAAAAGAAAAAAAAAAAAAAAACAACCATAGATGCCTCATATTTAATCTCTTTGCTATGTATTACTAGTAAATATATATTTAATTCAGATATTAGTCTATTTTTTCTGAGGATTTGAATGCTGATGGACTTTAAATGATTTAATCAGTTTAGTCCACAAATATTCATCTGCCCAAGATTTGAATGAATAACATACACATGTTTGGCACTAACATTCAGGAAATATCAATCTTCTCTATATTTATGTTTGTTATCTAAAGAATTACCATATCCTTTATACAAAGATTCCAGCTGACCTAGATAATGTTTCATTAACATTAAATATTTTTAAAAATGGAGACTCTTGTCATGTATCTAATCATATATGAAAAAATACTTGGCATGACCCAGGATCACTGTACATGCTGAGTACATGCAGAGTTCCCCAGCATGTACATGGGGAAATATGCACTGTACATGCATATTTCATAGTACACTTAGGTCTGTGATACCTGTTGCTGAGGATGGGGGAAATATAAGACGTGCTGATCACAGTGAATTGTTTATTATTTAGGTGGTAAGGAAACATGTTATGAAGCAAATCATTCAGAAAACCATCCAAATTAAATGCTACCATATATGTAGCAGGCACCTCTGCCCAGACATCTCTGCAGGCTGTCGTGATACCTGCTTCTTGCCCCTCTATAAGGAAATAGTCAAAGAGCTAAGAGCACTTCCGGCCAAAGTCTAGTTCGCTCCGGCTAAATTCCTTTCCTCTGAATTAACTCTGTGTTCTCCTCAGCAAAGATATGCTTGTGCCCTCAATCCGTAGTCCTGCCCGCTCGATACATCTCAGCAGGTGTCCCAAGGCCTGCCCAGCTTCCCCCTTCCCACGCTGGAAATGATTTAACACTGGACGTCCAGGGATTTCTCTGTCTTTGGTGCACAAAGCAGCTTAGATTAGTTTACGACTCAGTTTCCCCCAGGTCTCTGTGTTTCTTTTAATTCCCACTTTTCTGTCTCACAGATGTCATAATGATTTATAGGAGGCTAGGACCACTTCAGAGGTCCCTGGAAACATCCCTTTCCCTGTACAAAAAGGATTAGTCTTATAAATGAAGGGATATAATGTGGTAAAATAAACTGTATTAATCAGTGATAAACTGTTATCAAGTATCTGGAGGAAAGTGATTGTGAGCCTTCAGGGAAGGTATTACACTGGGGGTGGGTCTTAAAGATATTTCACCGTTAATAGAGAGGTGGCAGAAGGAGTGTAGCTGGGGAACTCTGCAGGACCAAATATACCAAAATATCATCCATATCCATAATCGTGGGGATCCTTGGATAAGGGAAAGGATAAGAAAGGCTAAGAAAGGCAATATGCTGAATCAAATAGAGTTTATCAGAGAAATTATATTTATTATTAAAAATTGAGTTAACTTCTAGTGATACTTAAAAAAGATAGATGTGTAGGGCCGGAGATTTAGCTCAGTAATTCCAGCGCCTACCTCACAAGTGCAAGGTCTTGAGTTCAATCCCAGTAACCACATACGATGCTGGGCATGGAGACTCACACCCACCAGCAATCAATACCACATACCACAGTGCCGGGCGTGGTGGCTCACGCCTGTCATCCCAGCACTCGGGAGGCAGAGGCAGGAGGATTGCTGAGTTCGAGGCTTGCCTGGGCTACATAGTGAGCTCAGGGCCAGCCTGAACTACAAAGCGAGACCCTGTCTCAAAAAAAAAAAATAAAAGATAGATGTCCTTTTGTTGAATACAGTAGACAATTAGAAGCTATTGCAAATTCTTGAAAGAGTCAATGACATGATAAATCTTGAAACAACATAAGAACAAAGTAGAAAGTAAACAAGAAAATCAGGAATATAGGAAGACCAATTAAAAATGGGAATGAAAACTCTCATCCATTACTTTTATAGTGTAATCTTTACCTTTTTCCAGGACAAATATTAGATCAAGCTGTACGTGTCCAGTCTTTAGCAACTATCATGTCTTTGTTCTTTGAACAATAAGTTCAAATCACTTGATTCAGATAAATCACATCGTGGTCCCGTATTAAAGAACTTGTAGGCCATATCGTTAAATCTTTTGTAAAGGTAAGCACTAAAAATTATAGAATAGTAAACTTAGCATTATTTTGAGGGAAATTTCCTGAATAAATTATTTTACTGAGTACTTAATATGGAAGAATTGCTCTCTTTAAGTGCCAGTGTGGTGTGCTCGCTTCGGCAGCACATATACTAAGTGCCAGTGTGGGCCCATAAATAGCAAGTCACAGGACAAACCTAATTACTTTTTCTGGCAAGGTTTGTCGAAAGAAGGAAAAAGCGGTTCTAGATACATTGAATCCAGTTAGGCAATTTACCTGATGAGTCTTGTGTGCTTTGAACATGAATGGCAGTTAAGATGAATGACTGTCTCCCCAGTCAGCAGCTCTTTGGACAAATATACCCTGGGAGTTGTTCTGGAGCTCCCGTAAGGCTTCATCTATATTTGGCTGTGTCAGGCTGAGTGAGTCAGGCTCCGTAATTATCTGAACAGATCTGGGCAATGAAGAGTATTGAAGAGGAGTTATGAGGGGGATCCTGGGGGGTCTTCTTCCTTAATTTAGCACCTCCACACATGCTGCACAAGTATAGGCCCAGAACACTTGAGTACTGAAGAGATAAAAGGAGTAGCAATAGGGGTGGAGATTTAGCTCAAGCGGCTACCTTAGAAGCACAAGAGCCCGAGTTCAATGCCAGGGACCCCCTCCCAAAAAACCGTAGCAATACATACACTGTATCTGTTCTAAAAGCAAACGTGAAGTTCAAGCCATCTTGTATATTAATAGCTCTAGTAGGAAAATCAGGCAGCAGAAGAGAGCTAAGACAGGAGAAGAAAAATCTTTCAAGCACCTTGCCCTGGCATAAGTAATTATCAGTAATGGGCCAGAGAAGGACTGTTCTGCTATTCCAGGGACTCGTGGAGTTTGCTTGTCCCAACTACTAGGAGACTTAGTTCACATAATTTTTTCTAAATGAGGAGCTCATTCAATACAAGGTGTCAGCAAGGCTTTTTGCCACAGTTTCATCTCCAACACTGAGAACATTACATACTTAAAAACTCCCAATTTACAGCTTACCCAGTAACTAAAAGCTCTCATACAGTAGCTGTGTGCTTTGACACACAGCATGTAATTCAGTGTCATTCAAATGATAGGGTGTAAGTAACTCGCAGTCACAGTGTAGACTGAGCTGGTGTTTCCAGTAGAGGGGAGACTTGGGTGCCAAACACTGTTTGATGTTGCACACGAAGGGAAAAGTCATTTTTTGTTCTATTTTTTTTCCTGGTCCAAAATGTTTTATTTCATTGGAGAACAATATCTTAAAATGTGAATATCAGAGACTGAAATCATCAAATGGTAATTTGGAATTTGTTCTTAAAAAACCAGGAGTAATTCCTACATAATCTTAATATCTGAAATGGACTTCCAGTCACCATGGACCACTGTTACCAGTGAAGACATCTGTAGGTGGCTTTTCTCTGTTCTTTGGATACATCAGGTAGAGGAAACACAACTGCGAAGTTGTTAACAAGTATTGAGGTTCTCACAGTGTTGGGTGCTCCTCCCCCCTGTTCACAGCCACATGACTACTGCCATTTCTGTATATCAGGAGAAGAGAGAAATCCTCCTCAAAGCGTAATCATGTGATACTTTAACCAACGTGTGAAATGAGCTGAGAGATAATATGAGCAGGAAATATATTTCCTTTATGTTCACAGTGTCTTGCAGATAATTAGTCAAGAGTCACAGAGCCTTGTGCACATCCTAAAACAGAATACATGTGAGTAAATACCAATGCACACACAACAGGAAGGTGAAATAAACCATAAAAAATGAACATAGTAAATGAGCCTGTGTTCATGCCATCAGAAGATGTACACACAGGACAGCAATCGTAAGCCTGCGCAACAAGAGCAAAGCAGCAGGCATCACGGTGCCACATTTCAAGTTATGCTGCAAAGCTGCAGTCATGGAAACAGTGTGGTCCTGGTACAAAAACAGAGAGATGGATCAGTGGGTTAGAACAGAGGATGCAGACACAACCGCAGGTGCATTCAGCTATCTGGTCTTTGACAGAGAAGCCAAAACACATTGGAGTAAAGGCAGTGTCTTTAACAAAGGGTACTTGGAAAACTGTTTTTATGCAGAAGAGGGAATCTAGACCAATATCTTTGACCATGAGGTCAACTAAAATCACAGTACATCAAAGATCTAAGTGTTAAAAAAGAAATACTATCTGCTGAAAGACAAACCATGTAAAATTCTTGAGGAAACAGGAGCAGACAATTGCACAAGAAATAAAGGCAAGAATCAACAAATGAGATGATAGCAAATGGAAAAGAATCTGCACTGCAAAGAAAACAACAGAATGAAGAGACAACTGTCAGAATGGCGTTTTCCAACCTACACTCAAGCAGAGAATTGATCATAGAATATATTAAGGGACAATGTCATGTTTGATACCTGTGTACAGTTCGTAATGTTTAAATCACATAAAATGTATCTATCTCCTCAAAAAAATTAGATGCTCCAAAATAAAAGACTCAATCATAAATGGGCAACTGAAATGAATAAACACTTCTCCCAAGTGCAAAGTCAGTAAATATATGAAAAATATTCAATATTCATGGTCACTGGAGAAATGCAAATTAAAACAGAAGTGACATTCCATCTTACTCCAGAAAGAGTGTCTAAGAAATCAAATAATAGCAGATGCTGGAATGGCTGGACAGAAAAGGGGATCATTTTTCACGGTTAGGATTAAAAGCTAGTACAGCCACCATAGAAATAAGTATGGAGATTCCTCAAAAATTAATCCACTTGATCCAGATATTGCCCTTTGCAGTATAGTTTTGGAAGAGTTAAAGACGTTGTATTCCATGCTCACCAGCAATCAATACCACATACCACAGTGCCGGGCATGGTGGCTCACGCCTGTAATCCCAGCCCTCGGGAGGCAGAGACAGGAGGATTGCTGAGTTCAAGGCTTGCCTGGACTACATAGTGAGCTCAGAGCCAACCTGAACTACAAAGCAAGACCCTGTCTCAAAAAAAAAAAAAAGACGTTGTATTCTAATGCTACATGCGTAATAATATGCGTGCATAATAAAATGCATAATAAAAATTAGAAGAGAGAAGAGAACTGGTCGAAACCCTTAACCTAGACATGTACCCTTGACAGTCTGTTTTCAGCCCACAGAAGTGTCTCTTAAATCGTGGTATGTGGCAATTAAAGATCGGATTCAAATTGGCCTTTCACATCAAGAGACTAGAGAAGTAGAATTAAGGTACAAAGACCTTCCTAAGCTTGACTGTGGATAAAAGCACACAATAATTTACCTGAAACAACCTTTGGCTTTACTTGATGAGTTCTCATCTTTTAATAAATTTTTAAAGACTTTTTACTTTTTCTTGGCATCTCAATGGTTCCTCTGTCATTACTTAATTTTTAAACTGTTCCATCATAAAAGTAAAGTTCTTTGAATTATCAATATTTAAGCATCATCACTGTCCTGGTAAAAGTTTTACAGGCTGGGGCTGTGGCTGAGATGTTCTTTCAGAAGGAACACGGGAACACACGCTTCAGCCCAGAAAACACTGCGGGGGGAGTTCAATAGTTAAGAGGAAGTTGGCTATTTTCTTAGCTCCTTTTTAGGTAAGTAATATCATAGTGTGGCTTTAGTTTATTTGGTGTAAATTTATTAATACTGGACTTTCTGATGTTTAAATAAATACAAAAAACCCACACTATTTAATGGTATCTGCACTTAAACTTTCCACTGCTGTGAGTCAATGAGATTACTCACTGAGGGAACCGCCATTTCCGATAGGAAGACCAGGGTCAGAGACAAACATTACTGTTTAGCCTGGGTCATCTTATGTCTCAGAGGCATAGTGAGAACACACGATAGTGTGCAAAAGAGAGAACCGTGTGAGAACAATGGAGAAAAGTGATTGTTAAGCATCTGAGCTTGATCGAGATCAATTGCCAGCATTTTAATAACAACATAAGGTGCTACTGGCTTATTTTTGGTGTCATAGTACACACTTCACACGTTACTTTTAGAAGTTCAAGTTCAGAATATGTTCCCAGGGATCCCCAGCTGTTAGGAGAAAAAACAAAAAAAGAACTCGTTTTTGGTAAAAGACTTTCTTGGTATTGTCTGACTCCGAATCCCAAGGTCCTCTGGCATGATGCCACAGGGGGCACAGAACGTGGAGGGAAGGACAAGAATGGAAGAATGAACCGTGACAGGCAGAGCAAGATGAGCGAAAAATCAGCAGAGAGAATTTGCTAATGTCGTAGGAGAACCAGGAAAATGAAGTGCTACAGGACTGATGAAATCACACACAGGACAGCACTGATAGTATTTATAAGCTAAGGAACAACGGGTGTTCCCTTAAATCTACTGTAAGACAGCACTGCTCAGAGAGATGTGTAATCCCTGCTTCACGCTATCCTTAGAACAATCTTTGAATTATGTACAGTCAGGTTTTCAACACACAAGGACAATGAGGCTTAGAGCAATTAAATGTTTCACACAGAAAAAATTAAGCAAAAATAGAAGATTTGGGGACCCAAATACTTGTTCTGCCTTCAAAATCCAACATCCAGACTATTAAAGCATTTTCAAGGAAATTAATAGGGCTGAAGTGGGCGACATATTTGTTTCCTGGCTATGGAGACTTATCTGAAAGGCTTTCTCTCTCTCTGTCTCTGTCTCTGTCTCTGTCTCTGTCTCTGTCTCTGTCTCTGTCTCTCTCTCTCTCTCTGTCTCTCTGTCTGTGTCTCTCTGTCTCTGTCTGTCTCTGTCTCTCTGTCTCTCTCTCTGTCTCTCTCTCTGTCTGTCTCTGTCTCTCTGTCTCTCTCTGTCTCTCTCTGTCTCTCTCTCTGTCTCTCTCTGTCTCTGTCTCTCTGTCTCTCTCTGTCTCTCTGTCTGTGTCTCTCTGTCTCTGTCTGTCTCTGTCTCTCTGTCTCTGTCTCTCTGTCTCTCTCTGTCTGTCTCTGTCTCTCTGTCTCTCTCTCTGTCTCTGTCTCTCTCTCTGTCTCTCTCTGTCTCTGTCTCTCTGTCTCTGTCTCTGTCTCTGTCTGTCTGTCTCTGTCTCTCTCTCTCTCTGTCTCTCTCTTTTTCCAAACTCAGTCTGCTTAGGACACACCCTGTCCTAAAATCACACTTTTCCTCTCCTCAGGGTGGAACAGGACGGTGGAACCAGTCAAATGTAGGGCTGTCAGCAGCAACCCTTCCTCTGAGCTCGGCCCGGACCTGGAAGACTTGTTGCACCTGCGAAGTCTCCCCGACCCATCCAGCGCAGGCTTACTCCGTCCCAGGTGCTTATCCCGCTAACAATCCTGTCTGCAAATCGCCTCGGGCTCTTCCGGGAAATTCCACCAATAAAGCGCTGTAGCAAGTGAGGGCAAGAGCAGAGGAGAAGAAGCCAGTAGACAGCCGGCGGCAGTGGACTCGGAATCCGATGAAAACCCCCCGGGAGACACTGGCGACTCTGGGAGGAGGACGGGGGGGGGGGCAGCGGAGGGGCTGCCGTGCAGGAGAGGAGACAGGAGCGAACAGCGGGCCGGTGACCCTCGGAAGCCGGGTCTGAGTCCCAGAATCTGATGAAAAGCACAGGCAAGATTAATCACGGTAGAACAGGAGTGGAAGCAGCAGTTAGGACTCAAGACCTTTAATTTAAATAACTTTCAAAAGTTATTTTCACCAATAGAGATACAAAGGTATTTGGTGTGTGATATTAATTGTTCTTTTCAATGACTGAGAATATTTCTTTACAGGAAAACACAGCCTAAAGACTTCACACATCCTTGTATGGCTTCAATAGAGTTTTTTTCTTGAATAACTTTTAGATTTTTCTTTAGAGCTGATTCCCTCGTATAAATTGCTATTGTACTTTTATATGTCCTTTTTGAAATACTTCAAATGCACTGTATTTTTAATTTTCACTAAATTGGGAAAATTGGCTCTTCCTAAAGCTTTTGATTATACTCTTTGAATTTAATCATTTTCCTCATTCTTAGCATTCAACCACTGCCTTTGACAGGTGATTAAAATTGAGTTTCTAAAGGATATAGAAATCTTTCATTTCCTAAATCCTCTGTGATTGACATTGAAGATCAGAAGAAATTTAAGCATAATAGTTTGCATGAGGCTATTTTATCTTTTAAATTTAAACATATGAAGTCCAACTACAATATGTCTTAAAACTTCATTGATGCTTCTGTGGAAGTTTATGACTGTAGAAACTCTAGCGTTCTTCTAGAGGTCACAGCAGTAAGACAGACGTTAACCATTGTATTTAATCTGTTTCTAATATGTAGCTTTGAACATTTTTGTTATTTCTTGCTCTTGCGCTTTAGTTTCATAAAACTGAAGTGCTAGTAATGCATTAATTAATACTTCACTATCACAACTCTGCTTGTAATCTTGGTTTGTTCTCCATAATTCTCTAATTACAAACTTGCATAAATTCTCTACACCTAGTTTCTCTCTGTCCGCACATACTCCTCCACCATCCCATCTAGGCAAGTTATTTCTAATTTCTAATTTCTAGTTTCAGTGTGAAGGTTTCCTGAGTTTTAGAACTTGTTTTTCACTATCACAGGCAGATCTACTGGATCTTCTCATTGCTTTCTTACCACGTGGTGACTCGAACAACTACTCTACTTGCATATTAATGAATGATCTCTTGGAAGGTGGTAAAGCCATTTCCTGTGGCGTTTGCAAGTCTTTCAGTGTCTTGCAGAGTCAGTGTAGGGAAATAAAATTTAATAAATTACAGCTTACTGAATTCAGCTGAATGTAATGTTGTCTCTAGTTTCCTTCCAGGCATCTTCTCCAAAGCATTAAGGACATCATCATATTACAGTGAGAGCTGCACACCCATATCTGTAGCAGCACAACTCATAATAGCTAAATTTTGGAAGTGTCGTATATGCCCATCAGCAGATGAGTGGATAAGGAAACTGTGGCATTTATACACGATGAGTACTCCTCTGTCACAAAGAAGCATAACCTTGGATCATTTGTAAGGAAGTGAATGCAACTTGGGACAATAATGTTAAGTGAAATAAATCAGATGCAAAACTTGAACAGCTCGTGCTTTTTTCTTAAGAAACTCAAAATGTAAAGAGCAAAATAAATAAAAATATTAGGAAATAGCAAGACAGTTTTTTTTTTTTTTTGCATATGGAAACTGGACCAAGAAATGGAGAGGAGGGGACTGAGATAAAGAAGGAATTGGCAAGTGTTGTGT
Source organism: Thryonomys swinderianus (assembly GCA_004025085.1). NCBI lineage: Eukaryota > Metazoa > Chordata > Mammalia > Rodentia > Thryonomyidae > Thryonomys > Thryonomys swinderianus. Next base: position 14,161 of record PVIC010044336.1, read on the forward strand.
AGAAAAGATAGTCACACAAGACAGGCAAGGCCTGTAAGTTTTGACTTCCTTCTGCAATCCAACCCCTCCATTTGCCTTAGCGAGTCCAAAAAGAAAATCTTTTGGTTGTTTTATATAAATGTATCTTTATGTCTTGTTCAGAAACTTTATTTTAACTAGAAGGAGGAGAGGATTTAGTGGATTTATACTATTCAAGTGGAACTGAATTCCAAAGTTCTATTTTAAGTGGATCATTTTAGCTACTTCTTTTTGAAATTAGACTGCAGAAGAGTAAGGCAGGAGAAAAAGTCAGAATGTTCTTATCCTTACTGAGATGACAGATAATGATGACTCGAGAAGACTAGCAGCGGTGGAGATACAACGTAGGTATTTTCTGGGTATATTTTAAAATCTATTAGGATATTCTGGTAAATCAGATATGAAACATGCGAGAAAGTGGCATATCAATGACACCTCTAAGATTTTGACTTCTCTGGAAGGAAGGTTGAGCCATTAAATTAAATGGGATATACAGCACACGGGGGAAAAAAATAAGGGCCATTATCAGTAGTTCGACTGTCATGTAAGAATTGAAAGGCTTATTACACATCCAACTGGAGAGATGAGAAAAGTAGTGGGTAGATACGTCTAGACTTCACAGGGAGAGAACTGGCCTACAGATTTAAACCAATTACAGTTCACAATTCACAGTTGGTACTAAGAGTTCAGACTCCGTAAGATACCCCAGAGAAATGGTTTTAAAACTTTGGTGTTCAAGAAATTCCCCTACAGTACTTATTAAAACTCAGATTTCTGGGCCCCAATCCCAGAGTTTCTGATTAATTAGGTCTTTGGAGAGATGGGAAAATTTGCATTTCTTACAAGTTTCCCAGTTTTTTGTTTTTTGTTTTTTTTTTTTTTTTTTTTTTTT
>PVIC010044337.1:0-15060 GCA_004025085.1 Thryonomys swinderianus
TTTTTTTTTTTTTGAGACAGGGTCTTGTTTGTAGGTCAGGCTGGCCCTGACCTCACTATGTAGCCCAGGCAAGCCTCAAACTCAGCAATCCTCCTGTCTCTGCCTCCCGAGTGTTGGGATTACAGGCATGAGCCACCACACCCGGCACTATGGTATGTGGTATTGATTGCTGGTGGGCGTGAGTCTCCACACCCAGCATTGTATGTGGTTACCAGGATCAAACTCAGGACTTTGCGCTTGGGAGGCAGGTGCTGGAACCACTGAGCTAAATCTCCATGTTGTATTTTAAGAAAAGTTAAGTAGGCACCAGCATAATTATGAGATTTCTGAGGTAGTGTTTGAAATTCTCCACATAAGCCAATGAATGTAAGGAGATGTACATACATAGTGTTGTAAACATTTAGAGAAGCCTGAAACCTGAGACCATCCAGGACGGCTTTGACAATTTTGACAGCATATTATGGATAAATAAGCATTGAAAAATGAACAAAGAACCACAGCAAGCATGCCACCTGACAGTCCTGCAGCTCACCTCTGAACAGGGCTCATGACCCCATGGAAATGAAAGTCAGTCCCTGTGATGTCTAACTCTCATTTCCTGAGTGATAATGTGTTTTCAATCTGTCATTATTCTGGGGACACATGGCCTATGATTTCCTCCTTATGCCAATTTCTGTATCTGTCATGACTCTTTGATGAAAATGGTAGAGAAACTAACTTGGGATAATGCCAGAAGATGAAGGGAAGAGAAAGTCATGAGACAGAGGGAAGAGGAGGGAGAGGAATTACTGGTTGGAAGTAGGTTGAGCTGCCAGCCTTGTGAAGGGCAAACTGTGGTCCGGATTTTCAGAGATACACAAGAGAGCCTGCGATGACTTTGCTCTATACACCTTCGGTCTCAGAGAGACTGAATCAAAAATCAGCTTGAGACAGTAATGGACACAAAGGATAGGAAAGGGGGGAGCTAGGCACCCCTGAGAAGCATGGGGCAGTTCCCCCAAGGAAGGGATGCTGGACAGCCTAAGGCAATGGTGTCACCAGCACATCCTGCTTTGCCCCCGAGACTTGGTATTCTAAAGTTGCCACCTTCTAGGCCTGGGTCCTGGGACACCGGAAATACCAGGGATTCCATCTCAGACCTGATGCCAGGCACTCCAAGACCTAGGAGTGAGGCAAGGAAGAGCCAGTTGGTAAAGGCCTCAGCAGTGACTGAGGTCTCCATTCCATTCCACCAAGCACTAGGGTTCCATAGCTTGGAAGATGGTGGGGCATCTTGGCTGGAGAAAGATTGGCAGGAACTAGAAATGAACACCACTCAGTGATGAAAAGAAAGGAGTTATAACCCATGAGAGTCATGGAGGACATTCAAATGAAAATTATTAAGTGGGAGAAACCAATCTGAAAAGACTCTTGTGTGATTAGGACATCCTGGGAGAGGCAAAAGTTTGGAAGCAATAAAAAAACCCCATCTGTCAGATGTCAGTGGGGAGGGAAAGATGAACAGGTAGAATGTGAAGTATTTTTAGGGTGATAAAACTGCTCTAACAATGGGTAAAGGCCACTATGCTTGTTAAAGCCCATAGGATGTGTGCTACAGCCTGGGGGTGAAGTGTCCCTCAAAGATTCACATATTAAAGGGCTGGTCACTAAGCTGCACCTGTGGAAGATACCACCCCCAAGATGTTGGCTTCTGTTGGAAGTTCTGCAGGGGCCTTGTGGAAGCAGGGCCTTTAGGGGCTTAGTGGGAGGAAGTTAGGTACCTGGGTAGGCCTTGGAAGAGGGTAGTGGGGCACTATCTTCTCTTCTTCCTCTCCCGCTCTCTTCCTTTCCTTCCCTCTCCCCCTAGCCCCCCTTCCTGCTGCTATGATTTGAGCAACTTTGTTTTCCCATGGACTCCACACCATGAAGTTCTGCCTTACTGCAGGCCTAAAGGCTACCAAAGCAAGAACCATGGACTGAAATCTCTGAAATCATGAACCAAAATAAACCATAAGTTTGTCATCCCAGTTATTTTGTCACCGTGATGAAAAGCTGAATAACACATTGTGTGACACTGAAATTGAGCCCTAATATAAACTATAGGCTTGTCTCAGTTACTTTTCTCTTTGCTAAGACAAAATATCTGACACCCACAACTAATAGGAAGGAAGGAAGGTTTGTTTGGACTCACAGTTTGTAGAGGCTTCATCCCCCAGTTTTCTAATTTCATGCATGGCAGTAGGGCATGGCAGAGGAGAAAAAGCTCATGGCATGGTAGGTAGGAAACAGAGAGAGGGGACAAGGGAGGAGAGACAGAAATACATTCCTCCAGACCACAGTCCCCATGACCCACCTCTTCCAAGCTGTAAACTCTTTTAATCCATTGATGAATATCACACACCCATGATTCAATCACTTTCCCAAACCCCTACCTATGAGTGTCTGAGGCTTTGGGGAGACATCCAGATATAAACCAAAACAAGGCTTTAGTTCATAATAATGCTGTATCAATACTAGTAAATCAGTTGTAACAAATGCATCACCTTCATAACAAGGTTAATAACAAAGGAAAGCCTGGGGCAGCAGGGTGAGGTCAGGAGGTAGATGCGAACTCTGCACTTTTTGTGCTATTTCTGTACTAAAACTTTTCTAAAAATAAAGCCTATTAAAATGGTACACAAAAACAATAATCATGGTTAGGATTTATTGAATTTTCTAAGGAAAATGCACTCCCCCCCTTTTTTTAACATCTCACATTAGTTCAAGAATAAAACAGCATCCTTATTCATAAGAACTAAAAAGTTAAGAAGACCCAAATATCTATCAGTCGATAAAGGGATGAGCAAAATGTGTATTTACATAATGGACTATTATCCTGCTATAAAAAGAAATGAATTGCTAATACTTGTTACAGTATAGATCAACTTGAAAACATCTTGCTAAGTGAAAGAAGCCAGACACAAAAGGACATATTCAGTGTGATTCTAGTGTTAAAAAAACGTCCAAAATAGGTACATTTGTAGACCTAGAGAGTAGATGAGTGATTATCAGGGTCTGGGGGGTGGGGGAAGCAGGAAGGAAGGGAGACAGTTACAGGGCTCACAGCTGCTTCAGGAATGACAGGAATGTTCTAAAATTAATTGTGCCAATGGGTGCATGTATTTGTATATCTAGTAAATGCACAGAATGGTATATTTGAAATGGGTAAATGTGATACGTTGTATGGGAATTATATCTAGGTGAAGCTATTCAAAAATTGGGGAGAAAAGTATACTGTGATAGGTATGAAGGTTAGTTATGTGAAAACATGTTCAGTGATCCTCAAGGAAGACGGATGTTCTTCAGTTTGGGAAAATATGTAGAATGTGGGTCAAGCCTCTCCTGAGAACTAGCAGGCATGATGATGAGAGAGGTGGCTGCTTTGACCTTTCCCCAAAACCTTGGCTCCTCACTGCCTTACTTTGGGGGCCGGTAATTAAATGTCAACGTGAGCCTGGAGGAGACATTCAAATTGTAATAGTGGCAACTAGACGTTCTCAAGCCTTTTGGCTTTTCTCATTTGACCACACTGTCCTGTACTACTCTTGTGAACCTCAGACAGTTTAGCAGAAAAGTGTGTGGTGACCAGTTTGCAATGTCTTCCATGGGCATTGCGTGGAGGAGTAATGGCACTACATGTGCTGTGCGGTGGCCCCTCCAACCTGTGACACTGAGCACATGCACAGGAACAGAAACAGAAAAAAATTTTCCTGTCTACCAAATGGTGGCCTGAGAAAAGCTAATGTTAGCTGCTCAGGGAGGCTAGGGTACCCATCAGGGGCTGGGTCTTCTCTGGTTCTTAACCCTTTGCCTTCTCAAAAGAGGGGAGGTGTAACTTCAGTTTCTCACCCAGTTCCAATCCTGTAAACTCTTCTTAGGAACGTGGGCTTTGGGAAATAGTTCTAGTTCTCAAGCCAAATAATTACCAGTACCAATGTTGTTTCATAGGTCACATGAGGACTTGTGAGATCATGTCTGGCCCAGCTCAAAGTGAAGATGTTCTATGAATGCAGCACCCTGGGACTGAGTCTGGGCAGCGTTCCCAGGATAGGCAAGATGGTTGTGCGGGGGACTGGCACCTGCTCCACACCACTGTCCTCCGAGAGAACAAAGAGCATGAGCATTCTCCTCAGCTGCTAAGCCAGAGCAGAGAGGAGGAGACCTCTTCCCTCACCTGTCCTGTTCCCACCCAGGCTCAGATATTTGCTACTCCTGCTTTTCTAAGAGGCCAAATATTGTCTAATTTCTTAGAGGCATTGGGAAAAGCCAAAAGGCATTTCCAGATCATTTTGAAGAATTACCCTGACTCCAAGAGTCAGGGTCTGGCAGGTTGTCATTTGGACAAGGAACTTCAGAGTTAGGCAGGGAAACTGAGGCAGAGGGCCAAGTCCTATCAAGAAAGTATGCTCAGGTGTCTCCAGAGCATTCAAGACCTGGTCTTGGAAGGAAATGTGAGGTGAACTGGAGCCTGCCAGTGGCTGCTTGTCCTGCAGGCTCTGGCTCTGGGCCTGGCCGGCTGCTTTGCGTGCAACTGCCTTGCTTGCCCAGACGGTTTCTTTTGCCTTAAGGAATTAAGCAGCTTAGCCCAAGCCCATTTGGTGTTTTCATAATTTCCTGTAAACAAAGGAAAGACGCAGTTTATGTAACATCCTTGGCTGGAGGTTAAGTTTTGCCCTGGCAAAACTAGGCAGCCTGGAGGAGCCCAGAAAACACTCCGGCCAAAGAGACTGGTTCGCATGAGGGTCTTGGCTGTCTCTGATTCATGGCTGGGCCGCTGTCTTAGGGCCATTCTTTCTAAGCTTTCTGTAAACTTTCCAGCCACTGAATGAATTTGGGGGTTATTTTAGAGTAAAGGGTTAAGTGTAGCAGGAAGTATTAGAAATTATGACTAAGAATTATTCCTCATGAAGGCACTGTGCAGGTGGTTTACTTGCATGATCTCATTTTAATTTCCACACCACCCCTAGGTTTATACAGTCCCAGGACAAATAAGAAGCCACACATGGTCTTCTGACTCCGAACACCCTGACAGCTTTCTCAGTGGGTCAAAATAAAGAACTTAGTGGTGATGGTGGCCTGAGTGAAGAGCCAGTGTGCTTTGACCTTCAGAATGAGCAAAAGTGTCGGGCAGGGCTCAGCTGACCCTGCTTGGAACACAGTGGAAAAAGGAGTCAGCTGAGAGGAAGCAGGGGAATGTGGTAATTTGTTACAGTAACTGGAATGAACTAAACACCTGGAGAAAGGAGCCTGTTTTAGAGCAACCCAGTCCTAGGTAAGAGAAATGGGTGCTGAAGACAGACGGTAGCATGAGACAGAAGAAAAGAGGCAGAAAGGTCCAGGATTATACAAAGTGCAATTAACTGGGGACATATTTTTGGGCAGTAGTGTATCTTGGGCAGTAACACACAAATGCATTCCTGCATTGCCCAGGGAGGAGAAAGGGGTTTTACCTGCTAAGCTGGGCAAAGGTGGGTGGTGGCTACTCAGAATATAGGTAGGTGGCTTCTCTCAAAACGTACTAACAAGTTCAGGTTCAACTAAGAAATGGTTTTGTCATTGGTGTCCAATACAGCTTGCTTGGTTAGCTGTCCTAATGGCTTTCATTGCCCTGTGAGGTTTGGTGTGTGTGTGTGCCAGGATCATCTAGCAGGGAAAATGACAGTTATGACCAAGATGATTATAGTTGTCTAAACCTAGACCCCTAGAGAACCTTTCCCAGAACCCCAGTAGACTGACTTCCTTCACTGCTTCTGCTTACCACTAGGTCCCACAATCATCTTCAGTCATCTCCGTGGTGGGGGGAGACACACTTCATTACTGGTTTATGGCAACCCTGACAGCATGTTGGATCATTTGATGAATTTAACAACAACAACAACAAAGACATGCTGATGCCTGGATGCCATACTGCAGTGTAGAATCTAAACATTAGAATCCTAGGCAACATAATTTTAAGAGAAATTCTTAAAATTGAGTTCTGTCTCGGAAGGACTGCTGAGTTCGAGGCTTGCCTGGGCTACATAGTGAGCTCAGGGCCAGCCTGAACTACAAAGCGAGACCCTGTCTCCAAAAACCACCACCACCACCACCACCACAACAACAACAATTGAGTTCTGTCAGTGAAGAGAGATGGATTAGGCCTGGGAAACACAGTGCCTGGCACATCTGCTGTCACCAAGGGCAATGCTGGTCCACAGGAGAGGTGAATCCCAGAGGACATCAGGGGCAGAGCTGGAGCTCAGAGCCCAAGACTAATGTCTTTCTTCTTCCAGACTTCTAAAATGTGAGGGGACGAATTTCTTCATCATTTAACTTGAAAAAAATTGGGTTTTGTGTTGTTTCAATATCAACTCAACAGATAAGTACTTGGTCATTGTTGGGAGCCCTGAGGACTCCAAGGTAGGGTGAGCAGAGAGAGGTGGCTATGGCTGGGGAAAGGTCAGGTGGTGGCTCTGTGGACAGGCCCCTGACATCCAAAACAGATGGGGTGAGAAGGAAGCCTGCCTGCAATGGCAGCAGTGGGGAGAGTAAGAGCCCCTGAGGGTCAGGCTCTATGCCCAGGGCTCTGTGACTTGAGTACATACCCACCTACCTACCTTTCCAGCAGTCAGCTCTTCAGCTGGTCCTCTGTGCATGTCTCAGGGTCTCTATTCTCTATACAGCAATGCATTTATAAAGCTGTTTTTCTTGCCTGTTTATTCATGTTTGCTATCTTTCTCTGCCCATGTGGGAGAGATATTTGCTGCACAACAAATAATTTCCTGGCACCTTTTCAGCCCTCTGGGCCATTTTCTGGTCTTTGGGGTACAAATGGTAGTGACCCGGATATACCCCTGCAGTTCTTCCTTCTGCTACATGGAGATGATAGATATGTTGATTGACTTTGTGAAGCAAAGCCCACCAATCTCCTGCTAGGTAAACACAACATTTTTTTTTTTTTTTTGAGACAGAGTCTTGCTTTGTAGTTCAGGCTGGCCCTGAGCTCACTATGTAGTCCAGGCTAACCTCGAACTCAGCAATCCTCCTGCCTCTGCCTCCTGAGTGCTCGGATTACAGGCGTGAGTCACCATGCCCATCATTGTATGTGGTTACTGGGGATTGAATTTAGGACCTTGTGCTTGCGAGGCAGGCACAGGAACCTCTGAGCTAAATCTCCGGCTTGTAAACACAACATTTTGAGGTGAGCTTGTTAAGAGAACATAACACAGCCTGTCCTTACTCAACATTCCAGTCACTATGAGCTCCTCATAAGTATGGTGCTGGTTTGTTTCTTTTACAATCATCTCCAGCAGTTCACCCAATAAATGTTTGTTGAGTGAGCAAATAGTGGATGAAATCCTCCTTTCTGTTCTATACAATGACAAAACAAAAATGGAAGGCCTTTTATGGATCAAAGCTTTGTGTTTTGATTTGTAACTTGGAAGAAATGATTACAAAATCAAAATGTCTGAATGTGAGAATCTGAACACCAGAGGCAAGTGGATAGTTGAAGCGTGATTTGGGATGGCTGTGCCGCTTTGGCTGTGAGTTGGGATGTTGTGGGTATTGTATGCACTGTGCAGTGTTTTGCAGACTGTGATGGGCAACCCAGAAATGTCATCTGTGCTCCCTGGTAACACATGAGTTGAGACTGTTCTTGGTCATTTATGTTTTTGAAATTAGTTATTGACTAGTAGGCTTGAATCTTCGTAATTTTTTTAGCCTATTCCTTAATCCATGTAATGGAAAAAATAATCAAGTAGGTGAATCAGGATGTTGGGGATAGGCCAAGTGTTTTTCCTAATTGTTTTCAGTTCACCTGTGACCTGGCAATAGGATAGGTTAAGGAAGAGTCACATTTGGGACATTTTGAATAAACAGTTTATATTATGAATTGTATTGTAGTCATAATAAATAGGAAAAGGAGAATGAAGAGCATGAAGAAGAGAACAAAATGAGACACTATAGCTGGTACCCTATGCTGTGATTCCTCCCCCTGGAACACACAGGTGACACCCTCAGGAATTCGGAGCCTTCTCTTCCAGAAGCTGGGCATGTCCAGCCCTGTCAACAGCGCGTGATGAGAACCTACTATGGTGTCAGCGGAGAGCAGGTGCTCCGAGCCACAGTACCTATGACTGGTACACTCAGCTTGGTCAAGCAACAGCACACTCACACCTATGATTTCGAACCTGTTAATGGACTCACACCTTCCCGACATAGGGCCATGAGAGTGGGGTAGAGGAGAGAGGCTGCTAGCCAAGACTCTCTCCTTTCTCCTACCTCTCTCTGGGGACAACTGTCATTTATCAGGATGTTGCCTGTGGGACTCCAGGACTTGAAGGGGCCCGAAGAGGCTTTGATAAGGACAACAGGACACATCATTGTTGATCAGGATGTTGCCTTTGGTGTTAATAAGGTTTAAGATTTCAGGGCTGAGGGTGGGAGATTTAGCTCAGTGGTTCCAGTGCCTGCCTCGCAAGTGCAAGGTCCTGAGTTTGATCCCGGTAACCACATATAATGCTGGGCGTGGTGACTCACGCCCACCAGCAATCAACACTACATACCACAGTGCTGGGCATGGTGGCTCATGCCTGTAATCCCAGCACTCGGGAGGCAGAGACAGGAGGATTGCTGAGTTCGAGGCTTGCCTGGGCTCCATAGTGAGCTCAGGGCCAGCCTGAACTACAAAGCAAGACCCTGTCTCAAAAAAAAAGAAAAGATTTCAGGGCTGTTTCATGACAGAACTGGCTCATATGGAGCTTGTTATTATTTAAAATCAGGTAATTGCAGATGTGATGATGGCACAAGGTGGGGGAAAATCAGAGTAACCAAACATCAGTGATGCTGTAAACATATACACTTTTAATTTAGTGAAAATGTATTTATTAAGTGTTCTGTCCCTCAGTTTGAACCAATCAGCATACTAAAGTGGCATATTTTGGAGTGGCACTTCCAGAATACCTTCACTGTGTTAGGAAATAGAATTAAAATTCTCCCAATCCAGGAAACTTTCCACACATGTAGCAAAGAAAAAGAAATGGTTTAGTTAGTCAATGAGCATTAAGTCAATCTGTTAAGCATTTACAAAGGCAGAAGGAAATCTCACCTCTTTATAGTCAAGCAGACCCAATATATTTTCAAGATAAACAATAGTTCTCAAGTAAGAGGACTGGCAACATCATTTGTCACACACAGTTTATCTTGATTCTCTGAAATGAATTATGTTGCTACCTACCCCCAAATTCCTATGTTGTGGTCCTAAACCTCAGTATCTTAGAATGTGACTGTACTTGGAGGCAAGTCCTTTTGAATAGGGGATAAAGTGACATAGTAACCCTGAGAACGAGGGAAACTGGATACACAGACATCGAGAACGTGCCTAATCAAAGACTAGACCATGTGAAGACACAGAAAAGGGAACTGTCTGCCAGCCAAGGAGGGAGGCCTTTGGAAAAACCAGCCTCCAGAACTGTGGAAAAATTTTGCTGTTTGAGCCACCCAGTCTGTGCCATTCTGTTACCAGCCTTGGCAGAATAATACTGCCTTTATCTGGGAACCAAGGTGGTCCTTTGTGCTAGCCAATTGGCTTTATCTAAAGGTAAAGCTGACCTCCCATGTTTTTATGACAGGAAGCAGCTCTGCAACTTCTATGGAGGTACCCACTATCCTATCCTCTCATAAATAAAACTCATCAGGGCCATTGCTTGGATAAGCTTTTTCACACTGGTTCGCAGCAAACTTCACTAGTCCAGAATGGAGCTTACTTATCTATCTGTCTGTCTGTCTGTCTATCTATGTATCTATCAAAAGCAGCTTTGAGGGGCCGGAGGGTTAGCTCAGTGGTTCCGGCGCCTGCCTCGCAAGCGCAAGGTCCTGAGTTCGATCCCCAGTAACCACATACAATGCTGGGCGTGGAGACTCATGCCCACCAGCCATCAATACCACATACCACAGTGCCGGGCTTGGTGGTCACGCCTGTCATCCCAGCACTCGGGAGGCAGAGGCAGGAGGATTGCTGAGTTCGAGGCTTGCCTGGGCTACATAGTGAGGTCAGAGCCAGCCTGAACTACAAAGCAAGACCCTGTCTCAAAAAAAAAAAAAAAAAAAAAAAAGCAGCTTTGAAATCCCTGACTACCTCAAAAGAAAACACAGGGTAAGGGCTCTGGAATTTTTCATCAGTCCCTGTGGTGGTCTTTGTGTCACACAGAAGCAAGGACACCACTTGGTTGAGTTTGACTAGAAAGGAAAGGAAAGAAATGAGACAGTGGTAGGAGGGGACAGGTTAGGGGAGGACCCTGGTTTGGGTGCCATTCACCTCTGTGCATATTTGCAGAGTAAGGCACAGCTGCAAATGAGAAACCATATCACTGCCTTCCAACAATGAAGAACAATTTATTTTTTGGCTCTCATTACAGGGAGAGAAGCACGGGAAAGAGGTAAAGTTGTGGCTGGGTTGTTCTGGGGTGGCAGCTGGAGTTTTAAACATCCAGAGCTGAGGATGGGCCAGTTCAGAACGGGTAATGGTGGAGGTTTGCAGGGTCGGGGAGAGGCCTTTGCTGGGAGCACCAGCACCTAGTATAGTGAAGGAGGAGGTACAGTTATGGTGCCAGGTGGGGCCTGGGCAGCTGGTGACAGCATGAAGTTGCTGTGCTTTCATCAAGAAATCTCAGCCACAGGAAGGCTGCCAAGTCACAAGAAGGTGGCTCCCATGATGCCAGGAGGGTTTGTGCAGTGCAGCTGGTAGGGCAGGCCCAGCCCTCAGCTCTGCCCTAGTCACTGGCCTAGTCACCTGGCCTTGATTCTTGGCTCCTGCTGTATCCAGTGCTTCAGATCATTGCTCCACTCAGACTTCCCTCACTGGACCCTGGGCTGGCTCCTCAAGCCAGACCCAGGGATAAGAGGCTACCTAAGAGCAGGCAGCAAGGGCACCAGAGGCCCTGGTGCTGACTGGGTTTCCTGTCTTTGCCCGATGACAGGAAAAGGCTTCTTGTTGACCATTGTGCTGACTTGTGGAGCAACCCCTGCAGTAGATGCCACATCTGGGTTTGCAGCCACTCTGTCAAGGCTCAGCCTCCCTGGCTTTTCCTTGGTTGGACACACCAGGAATGGAGCTGACATCCCAAGTATAAATGGAATCACCCTGACACTATGGCTTCCTGCCTTGAGGGTTGTGGGTTGGCAGGGACCCATCAGGAGGTCTGTGTGGACTCATCAGAATGAGCATTGAGAGGCAATGGAATCAGGTTAGACAGGGTTGGTGAGTGCAAAAGAAGCATCCCATACTGACTAGTCAGAAAGCTTTATTGGTCTTTGTCTAGCAAGGGCAGGAGACTTGGAGAGGCAAAGGCCTGCATCTATCTGGGAGGCTGGGGCATGCACAGGTCAGAGAAACAAGGGACTGGGGCTGTGGGCTTCAGGAGCAATTCTCCAGCGGGCAGGGAAGTGAACAAGGAAGTCTCACCCCTCAGCAGAAGCAAGCACAGATGAGCCAGGTGGGGCAGCCTCCTTAGTGCCGGGGCATCTGTGGATGACAAGGAGGGGGCAGTGAACCCCAGGGCCTGGTCTATGTCCTGCACCGCCCTCTCCTCCTGACAGTCCCTCCTGCTTCTCACCTTGGCTGGGCTTGGAGGGTACCTGACCTTGTGGGCTTCGTCATTCTGCAGAGACCTCACCAGGCAGGAACGACGGTGGGAGAAGGTCTCAAAGCTCTTCTTGCCATGGTAGGCCCCCATGCCACTGTGCCCTGTGGAGGCAACTGCTCAGGGCAAGAAGCCCGTGCCAGTTGTACCTACGCCCTCATGGGAGGTGGCTGATCTCTGTGGGAGTGTCCAGGAGAAGCCTAATCTCAACTATACCACTAAATGATTGTATGTCCCTTGTGTGGGACCTCTGTGAAACAGGCCTGTGCACCAGGGACTTCTAGGTCCTGTAGAACTCAGAGGCAGAGGCTTGAGGCATGAATGGGAAGGTGAGAGGAAGTTGCAGCCCCTGGATGCTCCGGGCCCTTCTGAATCCCCTGGTATGTCTGTCCAGCCCCACAGGCCCCAGAAGAGAGGCAGGTGGCAGTGAGCCCAGCCCCAGACTCACCCACACCTCCGAAGGGCAGAGAGTGCACGGCAATGTGGACAATGACATCGTTGGCTGTCACCCCACCGCTCGATGTCTCTGCAATCATCTTCTTAATCACCTACATTGAAACCCAGCTGCTGACCTTGCACTCATGCTCAGGAGATGCCCTGGCCTCCCTCCTGCCCTGTAACTGTGTCCTGGAGTTACAAGAACCAATGTGGCGGTGAAAGAGCCCAGCCACTAACTCCTAGATACTCTACCTCCACCCCCAGTACTACATGGCCCTCAGTACCACATGGTGAAATAGTAAGAACGGCTCCCATGGCTGTGAGTGGCACACTGTGTTGATTACGCCTTCATGCAAATCTCTCCAAAGAGGCTTCTGTCCTGGTCTTTTCAAAGAGGGTCTGAGACATTAAGTGACTTGCTCAAGGGCACACAGCTGATGAACAGGAAAGCTGCTATTTGAGCCCAGGTCTGTGGCCCCTGGATCCTGTCTGTATATGGGTGTTGTACCTGGGAGCCCAAGGCCCGAGGAGGAACCCACCTTGTCATTGTTGGAGAACACATAGAGAGCCAGTGGCTTCTCACGATGGTTGATGAACTGAATGGCTTCCTCCAGGCTGTGCACACACACAATGGGCATCACTGGTCCAAAAATCTCTTCCTGCATCACTGGGGATTGAGGGTCCACATCTGTGAGGATGGTGGGGGCTGAAGCAGAAATGAATCAGAGTTAACTGGAGCTGAGACTCCTATCCACCCTGTTTATCTAGCTCCTTCCCTCACCTCTTTGCAGAGGAAGCTTCGTGGCTTAGAGGGGGCAGGAATGAAAACCAGAGAGGCCTTTTCATGGCCTCCACTCTTGTCCCAAACTCCACCCTATGGACGGGAGGAGTGAGCTCTGAATCTGCCGGCCACCTGGGTACCTCATGGAACTTCTGTCTCTTCAACAAATTAAGAGACCAAATGGACCACATTAGTGGCCCAAGCTAAGCACTGGGGAACACCCCCCCATCTTGTCCTCTTGGGAGTCTTGTGGCTCTGCTGTTCACATCTGATGTGCAGAGAATTGAGATAATACCCTTGTCTCTGGCCTTGTAAGAGGGGCCTCCAGGGTGTCCAAGAAGCCATGTTTGGCTCCTGCCTGCTGAGGGTCCCAGAGCCACCCTGGGACCACTGGTAGTGTGATTTACATGAGTTATGCCTGATTCTCAAATATCTGTGCTGGTTACTGAAAACTTGTCAGGGACCTTGGTACACAGGGCAACAAGGCAGTGGGGACAAGTCACACACCTATGTAGCGGGAGGCTTCGTCCCCAGTGCCACCAAGAACCACTTTCTGGCCCTTGATCAGGCCCATCACCCTCTGGTAGTGCCGGGCATTGATGATTCTTCCATAATCACGGGACTTCTTGGCATCTTCCCCATAAAACTCCTGAGAAAAGATGGGATTCAGAAATGAACACAGGCTTCCTTCATCACTGAGGCTTCCTGGTCACGTGATGGTAGGGATAGTCCTTAGGAGGACACGATCTCAGTTAGGCTTTTCCATCTTTTCCAAGTTACCCACAGTGACTGTGTATACTTTTATGATCAGCAGAGAAAATAAATTCAGAATGTTTAAATTCCAATGTCTATTGTGGCATCTGTCCATCCCATCCCTGTAACTTCTCCCTCATAATGCCTGGGGCTCTTACTTACTTACTTTCACTGACTTCTTGAGCTTCTCCACGATTTGATTCTGGATCGAGGGGTCACAGAGGATGTAGTCAGGGGCTACACAGGTCTGGCCACTGTTCATGAATTTACCCCAGGCGATGCGCCTGTGAAAATCCCCAAGTGGGGTTCATTCCTCAAGCCAGAGGGAGCTTCCCAAGAACACATGTTTCATTCCATGTGCTCAGGGTCAAGACACAGTGGGTAGAGCACTGGGGGAGAGCTGGCCCCGAGCAGCCCAGGACCCTCCCCTGCCCACAGGGGCCTTTGGGGACCTGCATGTCTCAACCTCATTGTGACAGATGGGCGATTTGTGGCAGTGTTTGGGATGTGTGGGCCCTGTGCATTTCTTTCTTTCTTTCTTTTTTTTTTTTTTGAGACAGGGTCTCACTTTGTAGTTCAGGCTGGCCCTCAGCTCACTATGTAGCCCAGGCAAGCCTCGAACTCAGCAATCCTCCTGTCTCTGTCTCCTGAGTGCTGGGATTACAGGCATGAGCCACCATGCCTGGCACTGTGGTATGTGGTATTGATTGCTGGTGGGCGTGAGTCACCATGCCCAACCATTCTATGTGGTTACTGGGATCGAACTCAGGACCTTGTGCTTGTGAGGCAGGCGCGGGAACCACTGAGCTAAATCTCCGGCCCCCCTGTGCATTTCAGATCATAGTCTTAGAGCCCCACATGGCTGTGTGAACTGTCTACTTGCACTTCCTCCCCTTTGTGGGGTACAGAGGTGGCCAGAGTCCTGGCTAGGGTTGAGAAGACCAAATAAAAGCCCTAAGACCCTTGGTCATGCTGTCTAAACTTCAGGTGATCCGTGCCTTGGCAGAGGGTTAGCTAAGTGCAGTGAAGTTCTCAGGGCACTGACTGCTCCTTCTTGGGGCACCTTCTCCTGCGGCCTCTGCTTGGAGCTCCAGGTCTCCAGTGGTGCTTATGCAGCAGAGTTCCACCTGGAGCTCTTCCCCTCCTGGAAGGTTTCCTGGATTCCTCGTGCCCTTCTGTGAATGAGGTCTCCCAATTCCCACCATCCCTGGAGCTTCTGCCAATGGCTGTAGGCTCTCGAGGGCAGGGAGTGAGTGTGCAGATTAATAGCCACTACAGTCTTGGGAAGCCCAGCCTCCTCACCGACAGGCCACATCCAGGTCGCAGTCCTTGTCCACATAGCAGGGGCTCTTTCCTCCCAGCTCCAGTGTGACAGGGGTCAGGTGCTTGGCAGCGGCCGCCATGACAATCTTCCCTACAGCTGTGCTGCCCGTGTATAAGATGTGGTCA